>MJUT01017713.1:1047243-1062328 GCA_002080005.1 Gigantidas platifrons | reverse complement strand
GCCATCTTGGATATGCGATCGGCACAAAAATAACAAATTTAGTAGAGGACCATCCAGTCATCATTTCTGTAATGTTACAATTCCATCGGCTAAGTAGTTTCTGACAAGAAGATTTTCAAAGTTTCAACCAATGAGAACACATTATTGGCCCTGGTGGCCATGTTGGATTTCTGATCTGCTCCAAAATAACAAATTTGGTAGAGGACCTCCCAATGAACATTTCTGCCAAATTTGGTCCAAATCAGTTCTGTGGTTTCAAAGAAGAAGAAGAAAGTATGAAAAGTTTACAGACGCGGACGCCGACGACGGACGCAAAATGATGACAAAAGCTCACATGACCCTTTGGGTCAGGTGAGCTAAAAAACTTGTCTTCAAGCTAGACCAAATGGTTTCCAAATTCAGGGTCTGACATCCTACGTTATTACATACATTCACCCTCTCTGAAATATAACTGAAATACTGCTTGGTAGATGTCACACAATCAATCAATAAATCAATTCAACAGTTGGGACTGATATATGCATTATTTTGATTCAACATATTTCTTTGAAATGTTCATTATCAGATTGCATTCAAATTAAACTTGTAATTGGGGCATCAATAAGCATTACTTGTACATGTGTTTGATTGATTGATTTATTGTGTTTAACGTGGAAGAAGCCGGAGTACCCGGAGAGAGCCACCGACCATGGGCAAGCAACTGGTAAAATTTAGCACTTGCGGCTGCGAGTCGAAGGCACCCTTTTTTGTAATTTACAAAGCCGGGCACGATCCCATGCCACATTGGTGAAAGGCTTGTACGAGTTGTTAGGTAATCCAACTATCTAACTCATTGAGCCACCTGGGCCCTTTGTGTTGTCATCTAAAAGCAAAATAAAACATATTAGTATTGTTCTATTTATTTGTGTTGGCTAATGCCTACATAGCCGATATGATTTTTATAAAGCATTAAAATACAGCACATATATATAAGGCACATTAACAAATATTACAGCACTGGTAAGAATATCTTAACACACATTACTTAGGCTACACATGTTCTGTATTACTGACACAGAAATATTGAAAGCTACACATGTTCTGCATTAGTGACACAGAAATATTGAAGGATACACATGTTCTGCATTACTGACACAGAAATATTGAAAGTGATAGAGTTCTCTTATATTTCTGACAATCAATGATGGTCACATGATAGTTTGTAATCTCTGCAATGGTCACATGATAGTTTGTAACGTCTGTGATGGTCACATGATAGTTTGTAATGTCTGCAATGGTCACACGATAGTCACATGTTTCTAGATTAAGTTGTAAAAATCAACACTCACTGGACCATCAATTGAAACATAAATTACCCTATTTTTGTTATATTAGAAACTAAAATCTTGTTAATTGTTGATTTTTATCCATTCTAAATGTCAGCTGATTTGAAAACTTGTAATTATTATTAATATGTCAATTTAACAGAATGTTTGTTTGAGGTAGAATACTACAAAGATAAAAGAATTTGACAGAAGTTATTTATAGGCTAACCCTTTAATGTGTATTGATATTCTGTATACTGGCCAGTGTAGGGATATGTACAACAGAAGGCTTGTCAATTGTTCAATAGTCATATAGATGTATTTGTCAGTTATATGATTTCAAACAAAAGCATATACATATTTATTTATTTTCATTATATGGCAAACAATGTAAATATAGATCTGGTTAGTTAATAAAAGGCAGTAATATTTGTTTTTTCAGGAAATCAAATTTGTAAAATCTATGTGTGTTTATTACTGACTGTCAGACAGATAGTATTAACTGATAGAAATGCTGCCTTCAAATTGTGAAAATAAAAACTATGACCAGCCTTCTATTGTTCTCAGATCTCTGAAAATAAATTTAAACATTCATATTTACCCGTTTAATTAAAAATAGCACAAAAACAGATCTGGGAATTTCCCCTTTTCTATAATAAGTACACACATATATTTGTTATGACACATGTAACAAATGATTAAAGCAACATAGAATTCTCGTCTTCATACATGAATATTCATACATTTAATGTTTATTCATTACTGAATATGAATATTAATTACATAATACAACCTTAACAAATGAATTTATATCAAAAAGAAGCTCTGAAAAATGTTATACATGGTTTCAAATCAAATCAAAAACAAAAAATACCACTGTCCAAACAGTTCCAGTACACTTTATACATTTTTCAATAATATTCTGCTTAAACCGCATTATTTTTCCAAAAGTAAAATTTTGTCTAACAGGATTTTGTTAAATATAGTGAAACCTGTCTTAACCAAACCCTGAGTAAACCTAAAACCTGGTCTAAACCAGACAGACTTTACAGTCTCATCTACTAATTGTCTATGTAATTTGAACCTGTGTAAACCAAATACCTGTCTAAACTGATCAAATTCTTCAGTCCCATAGGGGTTCGGCTTAGACAGGTTTTACTGTACATCAATAAATCTTTTTACGACCTTCTCCTATCTATTGCTAAGAACAATTTAAAACATTTCCTAAAGTTTCATAGAAGAATTAGAACTCCACTCCTTATAGTCAAAACTATATATAGAAATAACAAATATCTGTCATGAGATCATTTTAACAACCAATTTTCTTTGCTTTAATGTAAAAATAATCGACAAAACAAAACAATGAAATCATGTTTTTATATGAACCAGTATAATCAAATATTCAACTACTAATTTTATATGAACCAGTATTATCAAATATTAATTTTATAATAATCAGTGTTCTCAAATATTCAACTATTAATTTTATAACCAGTATTATCAAATATTCACCTACTAATTTTATATGAACCAGCATTCTCAAATATTCACTTATTAATTTTATATGAACCAGTATTCTCAAATATTCAATTATTAATTTTATAATAACCAGTATTATCAAATATTCAACTACTAATTTTATATGAACCAGTATTATCAAATATTCAACTACTAATTTTATATGAACCAGCATTCTCAAATATTCAACTATTGATTTTATATGAACCATAATTCTCAAATATTCAACTATTAATTTTATAATAATCAGTATTATCAAATATTCAACTACTAATTTTATATGAACCAGTATTCTCATTCAACTATTAATTTTATATGAACCAGTATGATCAAATATTCAACTACTAATTTTATAATAACCAGCATTCTCAAATAGTATTATAAAAATAAAATAAATTCTATGTTAGCAGTTGAATAAGTGAAATCATAAAAATCAAAATAAGGAAATCTAAAATGGCTGTCAAGAACAGACAAATATTAACATAGACTTTATATAACTCCAGAAATAGTTTAGCACTAATACATGTTTAATCACAATCTGTTATCACACAAACAAAATTCTAAGAATTGTAAATATATAAATATTTTTGTGAAAATTATTCAAAATAATGCCTCTCTTCCTTCAAAAACAATTTCTGTTAGAATTGTAACTCTTCTCTGAAGAGCAAGTAAAAACACCATGCAATAAAATTCTCAAAAGAATAAAATAAAACGTGACATTTCATAAATGCACAAATTATAAAATTTTAAAAACTTTTAAAGTATTATTCAAGCACATGATAAAATAATAACAATAGTAATGATCTAACAAGCTTAAGGGAGAGAAAGAAAGATAAAGCGTAAGATTAGGACAAAATATTACCAATAATTTAATACAAACATAAATCTAAACAAGAGAGAACGAAAAAAAAAAAAAAACAGAGGGAATATTAATATATACTAAAATATTGATAATAATTTAAAACAAAGAGAAAACAAAACAAGGGAGATAAAACAGAGTGGAAAAATTAGATTAAAAAAAAATGACTAAATTATTACAAAGAATAAAAAATAAACAGTAGAAAAGAGAAGTTATCCCTCCCATGCATTTTATTCATCCTGAAATAACCTGTTATTCTGAGATGACACCAAAAATATGCTTCGACTCTTAATAACAAAATTCTAGAAAAATAATATCTGTACATTCATCTTCTATTTGTTGTTTTCTTCTGTATTTATCATCAAGTAATTTTATTTTACTTGTGACAAGATTTCCAAAAAAAATTCCAATATTGTATTTTTTGCAAATTTTTGAATTCAACGGAATTAAGCATTAACTCAGACAAATGATATACATACGACTTACATGACGAGAATAAACAACAATAATGGCTACATATAAATATTTTGGCAGTAGAGCCCTGGTTAAAATCTAACTATATTATAACACATTGTTTTTATATACAATAAAATACCGTATTTACACTGTATATACATCAAAAATCCTAACTTATAAATGTCAAACATCCTAACCTACAAATCAAATGGCAAACAGACTTCTGATGTCACACACTTAATTTATTTTTTCTTGTATCCCCCCTCCCCTTAACTGCTAATTTCTTACCTCTAAAGAAAGAAATGTCTAGGTAAATCTATTAAATGGTGCTAACCGCAACTATGAAAAAGATTTAAAACTCTTTTTTTTTGCTATCAAAATCCAGTCACAGACTGTTGCAATGCGTGTCTTGTCAGCTTAACCAGTTTGCCATCAATTTGTGAGTTTTGACATTTGACCCCAACTGACATATTTACATGACTGTACATTGTATATAAATATTAGACTATGTACATAGCTTTGATTTCTGAAATAAAAAAAAGATGAAATCAAGATGCCACTGTAGAAACTTTTATCTGAAACAGGGCTTGGGTGGCTCAATGAGTTAGGTAGTTGGATTACCCAATAACTCATACAAGCCCATCACCAATACGGTGTGGGTTCGTGCCCGGCTTTGTAAATTACAAAAAGGGTGCACTCGACTCACAGCCGCAAGTGATAAAGCTTACCAGTTGCTTGCCCGTAGTCGGTGGCTATCTCCGGCTTCTTCCACCACTTAAACTGGTTGCCATGATATAGCAGAAATGTTGCTGAAAGTGGCATTAAACACCAAAAATATCTTTTTTAAATCAAATCAATGATTTATCCGGAACAGTAGTTTATAATTGAAGCCGTGGAAAGAATAGCATTTTAAATTTATACAAAAAGATACCAGTTTCTCAAAGATTAATTTAAAAGATTTGTTGTCTTTCTGGATCACAAATATTTTCTATACAAGTAAATGTTGATCTGGGTGTTTGTTACATATTTATTATTAAATATAAGTATTTTTTTCCTTAAAAGAGCTTTCATATCCCTTTAACATAGATATTGCATTTAAAATAGACAGGATTTGATTTGATTTATTGTGTTTAATGCCACTTTCAGCAATATTTCAGCTATATCATGGCGACCAGTTTTAGTGGTGGAAGAAGCCGGAGTCCCCGGAGAGAACCACTGAACATGGGCAAGCAACTAGTAAACTTTTTCACGAGTTGAGTGCACACTTTTTGTAATTTACAAAGTGAACCCACGCCATATTGGTTTGTATGAGTTGTTAGGTTTCCAACTACCTAACTCATTGAGCCACCCGGGCCCTAAAAAAGACAGTACGAATTTCAAAACAGACGATAGATTAACAGTGATCCAACATGAAATCAAAGCAGACAATAGATTAACAGTGATCCAACATGAAATCAAAGCAGACGATAGATCCAACATGAAATCAAAGCTGTGTACAATGTAGTTTTATTAACCTAAATAATGCTGTAGTATTTATAACAAGATTCTCTTAGACACATGTATAACTACACACACAATCATACTTACACACATGTACAACCATACACACAATCATACATGCACACTTAACTTTTCACAATAACTGTGGAAGTATAATCTTGGATAGCACAAATGTATACTGTGAGATTATGTAAATATTTGATGCCATATACATATTGACCAATATACATCAAACTAAAAAAGCAATAATTGATTTTTGGTGTTTAATGCCACTTTCAGCAATGAAACATAAAAAAACACAACCTTCCATGAAATTATAGATTAGCTTGATTTCTTGAATAACATTAAAAAAAATTCTTTACTAAATATTTTTTTTTATAAGAATTGTTGCTATCCAAAACTATTGAACCACAATAGGTATTCCTACCTGCATACATATTTATTAAATACACTAACAATCTGTATTAGTTACAGGTGATGAAAGGCACTCATACCTGCATACATAAATACACTAGCAATCTGAATTAGCTACAGGTGATGGGGGAGGAGGATATGGATTTGAAAAACTTCGTTCTGTTGATGGTGATGGCGGACAACTTATCATATCATCCGAAAAATAATGACTCCTCGGTGTTGGACAAGGAGGATAAGGATCATAGTCTGAAAACAATTCCATGATGGTACGTTTCGATTTGTGTTTTTTGCTCCGATTACAAGGATAAGGTTCACTTTCCTCACAAACGTCTGTACTACATGGCGTTGTATGAGGTGGTGGCACAGGGCGGAGCTTATAAGGTCGATATGACCTAACAGTCGATGGACTGTTTGACGAATATCCATAATATTCTCCATTACACATGGATCTGTCAGTTGTGACTGGACTAGGAGGGGGATTTAATGTCTCTTGGGGATACTGTGTCAGAGTAGAACTACTTGATGAAGCACCTGTCACATGGTTTCTATCGTAAATACCCGTCGTTCCAACAGAACCCAGTGACAATCCTGTTTCATGAGATTTACCATGTGATGATAATGAGTTTAATGTAGTTTGATCGGTTAAAGGTTTTACGACACTCATGTCCATGTCTGTTCCATATATTAACACTGATCGCTGAGACTTTCTCTTACACGCGAAAATAAGTCCAAGAATAAGTACCATAAGAATGAGCCCTACAACAATAGCTATTGTATAGTGTTTTGTTGAAGGATTCTGGTCTGCTTTAGTTTCTGCACAGTTTTCATTTTCACAGTTTGGAGTAGTTTTTGGATTACATTTTGAGTCCCCTGCTAAACAGCAGTGCTCTTCGTCACTGAGGTCGTGACATTGAGGATGTCCATCACAAACATTACTGGCATCAATGCACTGATTATCATTACAACGGAACTGATCTGCGTTACAAACGGGACAATTCATCTCGTCAGAATGGTCTAGACACTCCTCGCCTTTATCACATCGCCACACGCGAGGAATACAATGTATTTCACCACTCAGACATGCAAATTGTTCTGGAGAGCACGTTGGAGGATCTGCACATGTCTTTTCATCCACTTTCAAATCAAGTTCTTTTGGGCATGCACAACGCGGGCTTCTATCACCCTTGGCAACACAAATATGAGAACATCCACCATTGTTATTTGCACAAGGATGATCAAGCTGATTGGGTAAAACATTTAATGCTACATGAAGGTCACTAAGATCTTTAACACGACCTTGGATGTATGTCCGAGCTTTTCCCGTATTTTTATCAGCTCTGGAAATAAGCATATGTTGTTTATCAATCCAATACAGATATTTTCCAAGAACAGCCATTCCCTTTGGACTAGCAATCTGGCCATCTACTAACACTTTACGAAAGCCACCATCAAGGTCTGAGCACTCAATACGGTGTAAATTTCCATCTGCCCAATATAACTTCTCATTGTGAACATCAACAGCCAATGGACCTGGTTTACCTAACGCTTTAGAAAATAAGATCATCCTCTCATTACCATCCATTGAGGCTCTGTTAATTGTTGGTGGCTGTACCATATTAACCCAATACATGTGCCTAGAAAATATCAAATTAC
The DNA here is from genome assembly GCA_002080005.1 of Gigantidas platifrons. Lineage (NCBI taxonomy): Eukaryota > Metazoa > Mollusca > Bivalvia > Mytilida > Modiolidae > Gigantidas > Gigantidas platifrons. The sequence continues at coordinate 1,054,624 of MJUT01017713.1, read as the reverse complement.
AGGATTAGAGAAAAAATATGATGGGGCAATATATTCAGACCTGATTTTACGAAGCCAACAAAAAAGCGGAAATCGGCAATCGGAAGTACTGAATATACTATAAAAAAAGGAATCGTAACGGTAAAAACCGGAATAAAAAAAGCGGAATTCCGCTTTAAAGCAGAAAAAAATCAGGTCTGTATATTACAAGAAAAATTAATGGAAAATTTGAAGTTATAATGCAGCACATTTTTATGCATTCAACGTCAACAAAAAGAAGCACACTGCACTGGTGGTATAATGGTTAGTGTGCTCGTCTAGAGCATCATAGATCAAAGTAAAGACTATAAAATTGGTAGTTGTTGCTTCTCTGCTAAGTACGCAGCATTAAGGAGAAAGAGCAAAGACTGGTTGGCTCGGAATCAGGATAATGTGTCCGAGTGGAGCGACATGTCTATCCATGGACTGTTATTTCAGTGAGCTACCACTATACAAATCTAACCAAGCGTGTTGGTCTGGTACAAAGAAGACCTCATCATCATCTCATTGAATATTAAGTTACATCTATTTAATAAGTCTATGTATGAACTTTACCCTTTAAGTGGATTCAGGTTACATCTATTCAATAAGTCTATGTATGAACTTTACCCTTTAAGTGGATTCAGTACTATGGATCTAGGTTTTTCTTTGTCTCCTTGTATCACTACACCAAGTGGTGTACCATCTAATCTAGTGATGTTTATCACATTTCTTTTGGCACATGTCCAATAAATGACGCGGGAATAAGGATCAATGGCCATGTCATATGGTTTGTAGGCTTCATTTTCATTGCGGACTACAACTGTGACCTGAAATAAACCAATCAAAAGTTAACATCAGTTCTAACTCCTAAAACATTATTATTTTATTATAATAACACTTTATTTGTCATTCAAGTATAGTATAACAGCTGATGATAAATACAAGATAAAGACATAGAACATATATGATTATGTCCTGTAGACATATAGTTCAGTGATTTTCCTACTCATTTGTATCTAGGGCCAAGGTCCCTTATAATTGGGAAAATTAGCTCGTAAATAAAATGAATTGGGAAGAGCAATGAATTAATTAGTTTGGATGTCCAGTAATAGAATAGCGATCATACTGTACCAAGGTTAATGCCAACAGTAACAAATTATTCTGATGAGGAAGAATGACCACAAAATTTACATAATTACCCTTGGTGTATCACCGTGATATAGCCATGGTTTTTTTTCCATTCTTTATTGAACTAAACACCCTGGCATCTGGTACCATGACCTCTGGAGCACAACTGTCCGAATCAAAGTGACAGTCAGATTGCGAATCATTATCAACATCGCCACTATTTGCACTATTTACATGTTGTTGGATGTCACTTGAAGCTGTGTTAGGTAATGAAGAATTTGAATTTATTGTTTCTGAAGTGACACTGACAGTGGTAACAAGGCGCTTAACTTCTGGGGGACATGGTGTACAAGTCGTGTCGGTGACCGGTAGTGGGTCGGACTCACTTGAAGTACAAACAGTTTCACTAGCTTTATTAAAGTCATCAACCTCATTGCTCTCGGACAGTAAAAACTTTTTTCTTAATCCAAAGGATTCAAGTTACCTGTACTTGCTTCCATCATTACCGGTAAATTTTTTAACATATTATTAATAGAATTATGCAACATCGTGACATTTTTATTTTTAATTTTAAAACTCAATTGGCAATAATTCGTGTATTCCGCTTCATCAACTGTTTTCCGTTTTCAATTCCCAATGAATTGACAAAATATCAAGCAAAGTAAATCACAGGACATATTTATTATTTTTAAGTTTTATCAACAAATCATGCGACCCAATATACTGCACTGGTTCCCGGTATCTTGTGCGTAGTATTTCGCTTGCATAATAAAAACAAACAGTATTAAACCAGGTCATCAACTTGAAAATGTTCCACTTTTAATTTCATTTGAAAATGCTTTCATTAACGATTTTTACGAATAATTTTACCACCAAACTATTGGGAATTTTCTCCCATGAAATTGGGGGAAAAAAGTATTCTTCACATTGGGACTGGGGCCGATATTCGGCTCCAAAAACGCAGTCGGAATATCACTGTAGTTACATGTGTACCGTTGTCAGTTGACCTATTGATTGTGTACTGTAGACATACTTACGTGTGTGCCTTTGTCAGTGGACCTTTTGATGACATTGTGCTTGCCCTCTATCCAGTATATATAGTTATCTACAGGGTCATAGGCCAAGCCCTTAATGTTCCTCAACTGTGGAATTGGCAATACAACCTCAGGTATGTCAGGGTCAAGGTCATCATTATCAATAACTAGACGACTTATTACATTTTTCTGACTAAATAACAGGAATGTTTTGGGAGCTGAAAAATACAATATACAAATAATACATAATACTGGATACCAGGGGGTATTCAAATTCTCTTTAATATATGTTTTGTTGTAATGTCTTTATGTGTGATTCCTGTAGCTATGGTAACTGAAGAAACATCAACTTTTACAAATGTGCCTATCTCTGCTACTCAAGATTTGAGAGTTTATCTTGTGTCCAAGTGGAGGTAAAATTGATGCAGCAACATGCAGACTTTTTGAGAGAAAAAAATTCAGCTGCTGGACATTGGGTCCACCACCCCATCCATTTTTGGTGGACCTACTGAGTTTCTGCTGGACCTAATTTGTCGACACAGCTTATAATATAAAACACATTTTTTTCGAAATATTTAATTCATTCATATATTAAATCAGACAGAGAATGAAATCACATCTAAAAGTCTCTTTCTCTATTTCTAATTCAATTTCTTTATAGAGTTTCTGAATAAGAATGCCATTCACTTCTTCATTCTGTTCATATTCCAAATCACTCTCTTAACTTCCCTTCCTATGTCGTCTTTTTTTCTCTTCCCAGGTTCAGAACCCTCAACAAATCTAATCAGCCACATTTTCGTGGTACCGGAAATGAAGACTCATCTTTAATCTAGGGAATGTAATCGGGAAGGTTCAGAAAGTCTGGATCGATACAGCATATCAATTCATCATTTTTGAATTGAATCATTTTAAATTCATGTTTTACAATAGCAAGATGTAATTTCATTTATTGAAAATTAAACCGGCTTTTAAATAAAGACCGCAAATGTGAAAAGGAGCTTCATAAATTCATATCAACATTAATAAAACCGCAACCGTTCCGGAATTTACTTTTGCGATCATGTTTCCGGTCGGGATGTAAACATTCATCCTACACGAAACTGAAACGTTAGGCAGATAGTCGGGCCAACTAGGACAACGGAAATGCTGGACCCTATGAAATTCTTTCCCCTAGGTTCGACGATTTTCAAAAAGTCTGAACATGTGATACCATCCTGCAAGTTATCTTCTATCTATTAACTTCACTAAAATAAGAATGTACTGAATTCTATAAATTTAAATTACCTGAACATGTTTTATTGTCTGCATTGAGTTTATAATGAGTAGTACAAGCACAGTGATGACTCAGATTTCTACCTTCTATAATAGGATGTGCTAAACATAAATGTGAACAGCCTCCATTGTTGTCATGGCAATTATTGGATCCTGCAAATTATAAAGAGACAAAATTTAAAAAAAAATGCATTCTCCACTACAGAGACAACGAGAAGAAAACATTTGACAATTGTCCTTGGAGCAATAATTATTCCCAATTTTAGTTAGATAATATATTTTTCCCAAAAGTCTTCAAAGTTTAGATCATCTTCAAATTTTCAGGCCAATGCTCTAGAAAACCCCCCAAAGTGAAACCCTATATACAGTCAATTGTATGCATTCCTATGTTTAAGAAGAATGATACACCAAAATATCCATAGCCACGTCCATACTGTCCATCAGTATTTGTTCTCCATACCCATCTAAAGCATCACCCACCCCTAGTAATAATTACCTGCTTGTCTAGAAGAATGATACACCAAAAGATCCATAACCACGCCCATGCTGTCCCTCAAGGTTGTCCTGTTGTTTCCATTAGATTTATTAGCTCGTTCAACTGTCTGCTGTTCCCAATCAGCCCAGAATATAAAGTCATTGTAAAGAGTCAATCCCATTGGTTTAGGAACCTTCTGTGTCACAATCTGACTACGATTTGTACCTAGAGAAAAAAAATAATCATCACTGAAAAAGAAAAGTCATCTAATGGTCAAAGAAACAGAGCTGCTTATGTGGTGTAATGATTAGTGTGCTTGCCTCGAGCTTGGTAGATCGTGGGTTCATCGGTGGTGTAATAGTTAGCGTGGTCCTCGAGTGCGGTAGATCGTGGGTTTCAAGCCCTGATCAGGTCAAACCAAAGACTCAGATTGGTATTCATTGCATTTCCGCTCAGCACGCAGCATGAAGGAGAAAAAGCAAATACTGGCGGCTGGCTCGGAATTAGTGTAATGTGTCCAAGTGGGGCGACATATCTATCCGCGGACTGCTGTTTCAGTGAGCTAGCACTATATAAATCCAACTGAGCGTGTTGATCTAGTACAAAGCGGACCTCATCATCATCTCATTGAAAATTAACTTATTCTCGCCATGATATTGCTAAAAACAATTGCAGAGTTGGTGTTAAACAACAATCATTCACTCACTAAAAGGAACAGTGATTGTTTATATACGCAGACTCTATTGCTATTGTATACCGTTTATGTAAGCAGATTCTATCATTTCTCTGTCTATGCTGGCCCAGTAGATCTTCTTTTCGACAAAATCCAACGTAATAGCATGGACTTTACCGGTGCCTTGTATCATAATCTTTCTATCTGTTCCATCTAAAGAAGCCCTTTCTAGTCGAGAAGGTTCAGACCATTCAGTCCAATACATATGGCTGAAGAACAAATAATATTTTTTTACAATATGGCTGAAGACCAAATAAGTCTTTTTACAATACAAACTTAGATAAATATATAAAATAAATCACTTTAGTTCACCATATCCTCACTATAGTGTAATTATAAACAGTATTGTCAGTTACCAAAATTGAAAAGTTCACAACCAAATATATATATATATACCACCTCGCTTTTGTGTCAAATCCACATTAACTTTTTATGTTAAGACACTGCATCAATATTGTGTTTATCCTGCAGAAATATCCCATTAATTAATTGATGCCTATATGATATATAAAATAAGAAAATTATACAATTTTATCCCTTGTTTGCCTAATTTTGATATTTTCTGTAACCAGGAAGTGATTTAGATTCAGTGGTACAAGACAAAGTTTTACTAGTTTTATAGCTGTCATTTATCTGACATCTTTATTTGTTTGTTTAAACACAGATAAAAAGTTGTATTTACCCATTAGCTGGGTCGATAGCTAGTGCCCTTGGCTGTTGTAAATCTTTCCATATAATCACCCTACGAGCTGACCCATCTGTCCTGGCTACTTCAATCCTCTTAGACCCTGTATCTACCCAATAAATGTTCTTAGATACCCAGTCTACAGCCATTCCTTCAGGATATTCCAATCCATACCTAATGATCGTCTCAACATTACTGCCATTCATAAAGGCACGATTTATTGTCTAAAAATAGATAAAAGGCACGGTTTATTTTCTAAAAAAAAGATACAGATCATTCATAAAGGAACAATTTATTGTCTAAAAAAAGGATACTGATCAATTGTTGCTACGTACCCTACCAGGGTTCTGGTGCACTGTACGTTAAACATCGCCACCTTAGTGTGGTACTAGTATAGTAAACATGTCAGAATGAGTTAGCAACAATGCTTATATGGTATAAGGATTATGCAATACTAATTTGGGCTAATACTTTTACTTTTTGGGACAGTGAAATATCATCATTGAAAAGCCCTGGGCTAGTGAGATTTGGTGGAAAAATTCAACCCCTGGTAAACCATGAAAATGAGATCAAGTTCAGGTGACACATACATCATGATCAATGTGTGGACAAAATAAGGTTAGCCTAGGTTGTATGGCAATCATGAAAAATTGACATAAATTTAAGTCAGCAGACATGGAATATGAGGTCAAGGTCAGGTGATATTCTTGGATGACATCACACCATGATAAAAGTGTGGATACAGTATGATTTAATTGATTGATTGATTTATTGTGCTTAATTCCACTTTCAGCAATATCATGGCGACCAGTTTTAGTGGTGGAAGAAACCAGAGTACCCGTTATTAGGTAACCCAACAACCTAACTCATTGAGCCCTTGGACACAGTATGCTGAGCCTAGGTTGTATACTTGTAGAGAAACTAATCTAATCACAAATATTTTACATTGTGAATACATACTAAAGGGACATTACTCTAGAACAATAAACATCAGCTATATATTACCTTTAAAGTTGCATCGGTCCAATAAATCCTATTGTCACTAATGTCGAAATCAATAGCTAAGGCATCTTCAATACCCTGAATAGGTATCGGCCTAATTCTATGATTGGCTTCAAGTGACAATCTTTTAATATTATGTTGTGCACTGTATATTAGGAAGGCCTCTGGCACTATGCATGTCTTACTGTTGCCACTTAGTTCGAGACCCATCGGGCATGCACATACTGGTTTGTATGGTTCAGCTATCATTAGACACAGATGACTACATCCTGCATTGTTTTTGGCACAAGGATTTGTTCCTGAATAAGTAAATAGAAACAATTTTATTGAAATCAAAGATGGTTACATCCTCCATTGTTCTTGACACAAGGATTGGTCTAATCTAAACTAATACAATTCTACATGTAGTGATGTGACCAACAAGGGTATTTCCCATCCATGTTGCTATGGTAACAACATTAACAAGACCGAAAAAGGTCAAATCTGACAAATCTTAAATTACAAAATAGTTGAAAAATCAAATTTGTATAAAGACAATGATATAGCAACCATAGTTCACTGCTTGAGGCAGGTTTACTTTGCTAACAATACTCCAACAATTTGATGGCCTATTTATTCTGGTCCCCCAAAAAGATCATTAATTTCTTTTGATGCTCATGACTAAATGATATTTAATCTGTTATAAGTTATGATTTTTGATGTCCTCAGTATAATTGTCGTTAACCAACAGATTCTACCTTTCTAGCTAGTAGTCAGTTTAACATGGGCATTCATTGACCCTGCCATTGTACACATCATGTGACCAACAGATTCTACCTTTCTAGCTAGTAGTCAGTTTAACATGGGCATTCATTGACCCTGTCATTGTACTGTTCATGTATTGTCCTGTTCATTGACCCTGCTATATTGTATTGTCCTGTTCATTGACTCTGCTATATTGTATTGTCCTGTTCATTGACTCTGCTATATTGTATTGTCCTGTTCATTGACTCTGCTATATTGTATTGTCCTGTTCATTGACTCTGCTATATTGTATTGTCCTGTTCATTGAC
>MJUT01017713.1:1016576-1042444 GCA_002080005.1 Gigantidas platifrons | reverse complement strand
CTAATGTGCTTTATCACTTGCGGCTGCAAGTCAAGTGCATCTTTTTTCGTAATTTACAAAGCCGGGTGCGAACCCACGCTGCCTGGGCCCTTAAAAGAAGATCAAAGTCAGAATATTCTACCGATTACTTTATGTGTCAATCATTTCTTGTTTTGTTTTGTTTTTTTTTCATTCAGCAGGTACATGATAACTTTTTGGCTCTTCATTAGGACATGCATTATTGCCCTATATCATCTGAATTCGCCCTCCCTCGATTTAAAATCACCTTGTTTATTATTGCAAGTCGCTCATTTCTTGCAAATAATCTTCGTTTCATGGTAAAACTGACTGACATTGTAATCAATGGGGAAATACTTAAGAATAAGAGAAAAAGGTTCAAACTAAAAGAAGACTTAATTTGTTGAGATAACAGAATCACAACAAACTTCTAAATTTGTACTGACGAAATTACAGGTGAAAATTGAATCCCAGATATAAAAATATACAAACAGATGCTTCCTGTATCAAATTGATTGTTGGATAGTGCTATATTTTAATTATTTTAACAAATCTTGAGTTATATGTAGCTTTTTCAGAGCTATACAATCAACTTGTCAAGATTTTAACATGGTGGCCATGGGAACGTTTTTATGGATATAGGGGAAGGAAACGAAAATTTTGATGTCAATTCATATATATATATCTTACAGATTTCAAGGCCAAATGAATAAAATCTAAAATTAAAAAATATATACGAATAATATGAATACAAAACATGAATTTAAAATTAAAAATGAAGGATATTTACAAGTTATTTATTAGCAAAGGCGCATGTCAAATGCAATCTATTTTTAAACCTTTACTTCTCCATCTTGTTCTCTGAAGGAGAAGTTAAGTCTCCCTGTTTTTTTCAAGTGTGGTGAGCCCTGCATTAAGCCAGTAGACCTGTGTGGCATCTGTATGGTCTTTCTAATATGCGAAATTTCAGAATTTGGGCCCTTTTAGACCCCTTTTCGAAATAATGGATTTTTTTTTGTCGTTTTACCTAACCTACAGATCATATCAGAAAAGGCAATCAGAAGACACACCTGGATTATTTTTGTCGTCTTACCTAATAAACTAAATCCAAATAAATGAGGTAGATTTTGGTTGACTAGTACACGCCTTCCTGTCCCATCATAATTAGCCACTTCTATTTTGTCTAGATTAGCATCTCCCCAATATATTTTTTGTTCTTTGTGGTCTACAGCTATACCATTGGGCCATCCTAAAGATGAATTAATTAGTGCTACACGACCAGAACCATCCAGATGTGCTCGTTCTATTTTTGGTGTCTTCCCCCAATCTGTCCAGTACATGTACCTAAAGAAAAAACAAAGTGTTTATTAATTACTATAAGATCTCAGGGTTAGGGTTAGGGTTAAGGGTTAGGATTAAGGGTTAGGGTTAAGGGTTAGGGTTAATGTTAGGGTTAGAGTTAAGATTAGGGTTAGGGTTAAGGGTTAGGGTTAGGATTAAGGTTAGGGTTAGGGTTAAGGGTTAGGGCTAAGGTTAGGGTTAAGGTTAGGGTTAGAGTTAAGGGTTAGGGTTATATTCCTTATAATTTAATTTTTACAACAAAAGTTAATGTTCCTCAATTTTAATTGTGACTATTTCATGGGACTATTTGAAATCATTATTAGCAGGGCTCACCAAACCAGGCGACTTGGGCGACAAAGTCGCCTTCACGGCTCTGAAGTCGCTCCAACTCGGCCCAAAAGCGAAATTTCAGTCGCCCTGTTATTTTGAGACGTCACCTATAAATTTTCAATAATCATACTTTTTCTTCAATATTCACGTAAAAGAAGCTCCCATGTTCCTGAAATATGACCCATACAGGACTTGATGTTCAATATTTTATTCCAAACTCATTAATTGCATCCTTTTTAAGATCGTTGTACAGCACACGTTCGTTTTGTGAAAGGTAGGGGAACATGCGGTAGTGGGGAAAGAAACGTTAAAATCGGGATCNATTTTCAGAAGTCTCCCAGATTTTCCCTCACTTCGCCCTTAAGTCAACTGAGAGAGAAGTCAAGTCGCCCTGTTTTTACTATGTGTGGTGAGCCCTGAACATGTCAGTGTAAATGTGCATAACAGAAATTTCATAAATTGCTTAAGCCAGATGTACGGACGGACAGACAGAAAGCATGATCTGCCATACCTTCACACATATATGATTGTTGTAGCACAATACCTTCACTTACATTTAATGATAACAATATATAAGTTACACATACCCATATATTGGATCAAGAGTTATTGCTCTTGGTTCTTCTAAGTAACACATACCCACATATTGGATCAAGAGTTATTGCTCTTGGTTCCTCTAAGTTACACCTACCCGTAAATTGGATCAAGAGTTATTGCTCTTGGTTCCTCTAAGTCATCAGCTATCAGTACTCTACGTGACGTCCCGTTGAGCCTAGATACCTCTATCCTGTCTGTACCTGTGTCTGTCCAGTATAAATTACGTGATATCCAGTCAACAGCAATACCATCTGGATGTATCAAACTTTTATCTATCACCTTTTCTTGGCCTAAAAAGTAATCTTAATGTTATATGTCATGTGTTAACTATGTTTATTATATATATAGGTGTGAATCATGGGGATTTATCCGTGAAATAAATTCTGCTATCTCACATGCGAGATATCAGTTTTTTCCTGCTGGAACTACTTTTACACAACTATAAGTGTGGTGGTTACTTCCCTTGTTGTGTTACGGTGAATACACATACGATAGTAAATGAAAAAATTCTGCAAAATGTTATTGACAACTTTGGCAAATAACCAACATGACGTCATAGACGTCATATGAAGACTTCCAGTTTGAAATGTAAAGATTAGATGTTATTTAGCTTCGTGTACGCTTCAATTTTGATCAAATTTAACTAAAATAAGTTTTCAAGGTAAGCCTTTTTAATTATTTTTGTGCATTGTTGTAAATATGATATGTAGAATTTCACATTTTCAAGACGGCAGATCCTTCCAGCTGAACCCTTTAGTATCATTGCTCGTAGATTCATACGAGTGGAATGCAGAGCTCCAGATAATTTTCAAGTCCAAAGGGTAATTACCCCCTACTTTTGAAAATGATGGGTATTTACATATTTCCTTTGCACTGTTGTACTCTCTACTTCAGAAAAGATTGCTTACATGTACACTTTTAAAATTATGTTTGACACAAGTGTTATTCAATAAACGCAGGATGCAAGTGAAATGTATATCTCTGTTTAATTTGACACGATTGTGTTATGTTTATTAATAAAATGTTGTAAATATTTCGTTTTTTGCTCGTCGCCTTCGGCAGTTTTCGCAGCCGTTTTGATAATGTCATCAATGATTCCTTTAACTATACTGTCACTAGACACAGATGAAACTGTCAGGAGCCTAAGTATAGAATTTTCCGGAGTGCTCTTGCGCTTAGTAGCGTGCTTATTCATGTTCTCATTTTCAACGAACAACGTGTTCCCAAATTTACTTCTGTTTTAGTTCTTACTTATTACGTAAACCACTCCTTATAAGGAGACCGCATTTATTTATAATATTGACTGCGATTGGATGATTTATTATAAACATCCAATCAGATCTCTTTTCACATCGATCCTTAGAAAGGCAAACATTCGGTACCCCTCGGATGTATACGCTCTCTCCTTCGAAAAGTATAAAGGGAAGTAATTACGGGGAATTTCTCAAAGACAAAAATGTATTGTTTATTATCGTTAACAGCGTACAAGTACGCTCCGAATTTGGAAAGTTTGCTTACACAGCAATATGTATGCGTAATGTGTACACTCTGATCTGATAATACATGCGTTTTTACTCGTTTTTATAGCATAAAAAACACAAATACGCAGCTTATCTGGAGCTCTGGAATGAAATATACAAATAAATAAAATAAGAAATAAGAAATTTGGAAGTCTATATAATAAACAGTATAACCAAATCATACATTTTGAATATCAAAGTAAGACCACTTGTGACCGAATACGCATTAATGATTTAACTCGTGGGGAGGAAGCAAGTTCCGCCAACATGTTTAATCCTTATGCGTACTTCGGTCACTCATGGTCTTATTTTGATATTCAAAATCTACGATTAGTCATACTATATGTGTTGCAACCCTAACCCTAACCATCCTGTCGAACTGAAATGGCAGCACAACAGGCTCATCTACATGTCATGACTAACAATCCTACCGAATATGAACAAATTCTGTCATACAATTTCAGAGGAGTTGCATTCACAAAATCTTACTATAGGCCTGTTTTTATATTCTCAAACTTGTTTATGGTTGAAAACAACCTGAAACATGTTTAAGATAGATAAAAAAACGCAATGGTTGAAGAACAATATTTAAGAGAAATTTTCTAGTTCATTGATTATTTTTTAACAAAGTAAAATTAATTCTTCATTTACAAATAAAACAATTCAACTCTTAAACATACTGGTAATTAAAAAGGTTCAAACATATTCAACTGTGCTTCAATCCCGGTTAAGATGTTCTTTAACCATTTAACCGCATGGTTAAAACCACATCGAAAAAAAACGCTCAACCATAAAAGTTTAAAACCAGGTTAATGGTTAAGAATTAAAAAACAGGCCTTATGTTACACTATGTATAAAATAGTTAATGGCCCACAACTCCTACAAATTTTGCCGAAAAATAAGATGGCAGCACTGCAGGCTCATTCACATGTCACGACTAACAATTCTATCAAATATGAACAAATTCTATAATACAGTTTCAGAGGAGTTGCATGTCACACACAGAAGGACGGATGGATGGACGGAGACCATTGCTATATCACTACATCACAGAGTGGCAAGGAACAAAAACTGCATCAAAAATTGGATGAACAATTAAATTCTATATCTTCTAATTATGTGAAATTTCCAGATTTTGGCCCCTTTACTCTTTATTGAAATAAAATACAAATTTTTGTTTAATGCCCCATCAATAAACCATTAAGAAAACATTTAACTGATCACTGCAGAAAACGTTCTATAAAAACAGGACCCTTCAGCATTTAAAACTGAAAGATCCAGGACCTTTTACTTTAAAATATATAGTAGAACCTGTTTAATCCGACATACCAAGGGACCAGGGAAATGTGTCGGAAAACTCAGGTTTTATTTTAGTTAACAGAAATACTTTGAGACCATAAATTTTTGTCACTTGTCACAGGATGTCGGATTGCACAAGTACCACTGTAATTTGTAAGCCCTGCTGTTTACCTGTTCCATCAAGGAATGCTCTCCATATTGCCTGGACTTCATCGTCAGTCCAATACACATAATTCTCTACAGGGTCATAGTCTATAGCTATCGCATGTTTAACTTCCTTTAACTCTAACACCACGTCTGTATAATCCGGTGTATCTAAAGATATTCTTCTCAAGTCCGTCCTTCTGGCTAATAGTAATAATTGTTCATATCCTAAAATACAAAGTCATTTTCCAGTTATTATATTATATTTGATTTGATTTATTGTGTTTAATGCCACTTTCAGCAATATTTCAGCTACACTGTGTTGTATATCATGGTGAACAGTTTTAATTGTTGAAGAAGCTGGAGTACCCGGAGAGAACCACCGACCATGGGCAAGCAACTGGTAATCTCGATCACTTGCGGCTGCGAGTTATTATATTATATTTTACAGATCTTTGTGAGATAAAATATTGATTAGAACAAACCAGCACTCACATAGATAGATAGATAGGTTGTATATCTCTGATTTGATAGGTTTTTTTTTAATTTTTTTAATTTTCATTTTATGGGAAGAAAAAAAATAGACAGTAATCTTGTGCACGATTTATACAAATGTATTTTGAACTATTTATGGCCATGCAGCTGTAGTAAAAATTTGAGCTCATTTTAACTAATATGGAAGCATCAACAAACAAAGAAATTTTCATTTTTAGTATTGGCTGTCATCTTAAATTTAGGGAGGGCTGTCAGGCATAAAGGGGATCACCACCCAAGGCCAAGGATCATCCCAGCCAAATTTGGTTTAATTTTGTTCAACGGTTTCAGCAGAAAAGATTTATGTGATATTTTATCAAAATATGCCATAAATATTTCACAGAAAAAACTGGAAGATATGTTAAACTACTCATTGACATGTAGATGCAGTTAAAATTTGGGCTTTTTTTGCCTATACTGCAGCAGCAATAGACAATTAAAGAAATGTCAATTTTTAGCAATGGCTGCCATCTTGAATGGAGGGTGTAGCTGTTTGACACAATTTTGAAAGGGGACCATCCAAGGACAATCCCAGCCAAGTTTGGCATAACTATGGAGCAAGAACTGCTTACCCTTTTGGAGCACCCGAGGTCACCCCAATATTTTTTTACTTGTCTTAATGTGATTTGTGCTGTTCATGTTGTCGAACTACATGTCTTCGTGTTTTTGTTCCATGTTTACTTCCATGTTGCTACGATTTCGGCATAAACAATGGGGGGGGGGGGTTCATGTTTTATTTATGATATCTGTATTTAGTATATTGGTTGATGTTCATCACGATTTCCATATCAGATGATGTTAATGTCGTTTAGCAGTAACACAACAGGTGTCACTAGTGGAGCAGGAACTGCTTACCCTTCCGGATCACCTGACTTCACCCCCGGTTTTTACAGGGGTTCGTGTTACTCAATCTTTAGTTTTCTGTGTTATGTTTTGTAGATCGTTGTTTTTTTGTTTTTTTTTTACCATTGAGTTGTCTGTCCTTTGATTTATGGATTCTGATTAACCCTTTGGTATCTTTAACTTTTTTATTTTGTTAAGAGGGAAAAAATTTAATGTGAAAATTGACTACGTTCGACTGACAGAAGTGGGAACATCCAGTATTATTTAAAGTCTTCGAAATTAGACTTTCGAATTTACTGCCCCAAAAACTTAAAGATTAGAATATTTATATAGAATCTATTGAAAAAATTTGGCAAAAGTCATTGCTGCGAATCAATTTTCACTGGCTGTGGGCCACCGGAGCACGGCTAAAGTCGATGCCTACTTATATGTTTGTGTTTACCTTCATTACAAGTTTTGTTATCTGGTTTGAGTTTAATTCCTGTAGGACAGGCACAGGTATAGAATGGTTTTAGAGGTGACATCAGACACAAGTGAGAACAGCCACCATTGTTCCTATCACACATATTTTCATTTCGACCTGAAAGAAGAAAAAAAAAACAGTTTATTGAGAAATATAAATATAAGGGACATTTCTGACAAATGTTTCTGAATTATTTGTCATAATGTTAAGTAGTTGTTTATCATTTGTTAATATAATAATAAATTCTTTATTTATAGAGGGTTACACAGTTAGTTAATAACTAATCTTCCCTGAGGCCCTCATTGACATATTTCAACATACATTGTAAAATACACTATACAAAAGTTACACACAAGAAGCAGCAATACATTGTAAAAAGTATACATAAAAAGATTGAGTAAATATTTAATGGTAATTTAAGGTACATCATCATTTAAAATGAGACTTTTAACTTTTATTTTAAATGCATTATGTATATTTCTGCATATTTGTACCATGTTTATCATGTGTTTATGTGGTATGTGTATATTTCTGCATATTTTTACCATGTTTATCATGTGGTATGTGTATATTTCTGCATATTTTTACCATGTGTTTATGTGGTATATGTATATTTCTGCATATTTTTACCATGTTTATCATGTGTTTATGTGGTATGTGTATATTTTTGCATATTTGTACCATGTTTATCATGTGTTTATGTGGTATATGTATATTTCTGCATATTTGTACCATGTTTATCATGTGTTTATGTGGTATATGTATATTTTTGCATATTTGTACCATGTTTATCATTTATTTATGCGGTATATGTATATTTCTGCATATTTGTACCATGTTTATCATTGTTTATGTGGTATATGTATATTTCTGCATATTTGTACCATGTTTATCATTGGTTTATGTGGTATATGTACAATGTATATTTCAGCATTTTTCTTTTTTAAATACCATTTCAGGGGTTCAAAATTATTTTTTCAAGTTAAAGGTATATTGTCTACCACATTTGTATTTTTTCATACCCAAAATTATTGTTGTTTTCCGTACTGACCTTCATAAAATGAAGATTAAACACCGAATTATTGGCGAATACGCTACGAAACATTAAGATTCAAACAACATTAAACAAGCGTGACAATCATGAAGTGTTTGAATCTTAACAGTATTTTCCTTACCTCAAAGCTAAACCCCCGAGAATTCCAAAATTCCGTTTTTATCGGTGGCGCTGTTACTTTCACTTTGAATTTTTTGTCATCCTGGACAGTAATTCTGATAACGATAGTTTTGGGTCTTTTTTGTCAAAAAAAGAACACCAATCGTATATTTTGCAGCATAACTGTTTAATGATAGCTTAAACAAATCATTTATGGACAGTTAAAAATTTCAAAAAAATTGTAGACAATATTATATGCCTTTAAAGTTTCTGAACCTTCAGTATTTAACCATTTTTTATTTCCTCATTACAGTCTGTGCAACTTTGGACCCCAGGTCTCTGACCTCATAGAACTTCAGGATCAACTTCATTTGTGCAAATCAGAATCTGGAGGGGGGCTTGGATTTCTTTTAAGTACATCTCCTGTCTGCCCACCATAAAAATCTAATGCTTCAATATCCAATCCTCTATTTTTCCCTGTATGACTTTTTTGAAACTCAAGGGGGGAAATACCATATCAGGGGAAAAAATTGCCAGAACAACTAATGCTGTAATACAAGTATGATTAATTGGTGTTTAATGCCAACTTTAGCCATATTTCAGCTATATCATGGTGTGAACAGTATGTACAGAACATATTAATAAATTTATTATTACAATATATATATAGATTCTCCTTCAGTTGCCCATGGGTTACGATATTTCTCCACTCAAGAGAGTTAAATTAAAAATTTTAACCACGAGCCATGAGGAGAGTGGTTAAAATTTTTAATTTAACTCTCGAGAGTGGAGAAATATCGTAACCCACATGGGCAACTGAAGGAGAATTTGTTTCTCCCATTATTTAACACGAACTTTATTTCAAAAACCGTCAAACAAGTCAAATGCGGGGAAAGGAACGAGACATTTTAATCCTCTAGAGGATTACAGATTTTTCCACCACTGGTTCAGCAGGGTTAAGATGACATCATAATGGGAGAATTTCAATTACACAATAGTAACATAGAATGCCTGAAGTTAAAGATGTGCACCTGGTACAATATTAACATGCTTTATTATGACACAACATTTATATATCTGGGAGGAATACAACAAATCTATATATAATGTACAAAATGTATATGTCAGGCAGAAACAACATTATATGTTGGATGCCAAATTTTATGGTTTTTTGCTGATTAAATAAAATGATGAATGTTATATGTATTATGCTGAAGTAAAGCAGTTTATTCTTAACCTTAAAATTTTAATGTTATTACCTGAATTCTTCTGATGAACTTATTAATTACAGGTATTGTACATGTATATTTAGTTACCGATGTCTACATTATGGAATCATCCTGACAATTAGTTTCCACAAATTTGTTCAAAAATATAACAGTACATTTGTAATTATGTTTATTTTTCAATATTTGTTGTTTTTGTTGTAAAAACAGTATGAGTAAAGTTTGTACATAGAGTTAACATGGATTTTGATTTTGGGTGTTTAATGACAGTTTCAGCAATATTTCAGCTACATGTATATCATGGCGACCAGTTTTTGTGGTGGAAGAAGCTGGAGTACCCGGAGAGAACCACGGACCACGGGCAAGCAACTGGTAAACTTTATCACTTGCAGCTGCGAGTCGAGAGCACCCTTTTCTGTAATTTACAAAACCGGGTGTGAACACATGCTGTATTGGTGATAGATTTGTATTAGTTGCTAGGTAATCCAACTACATTTTGTACCTAACATGGGCCCTTAGTTAACATGGAAAACATGATCCAGTTAAGTAATTAACACAGTAACTACTATCATTCTTTAAGATACACTTATACGACATTGGCTGGAATAAATAAATGACCATTAATTAATAACCTTCCCTCGCCCCTCCTCCCAGTACTTTCTACCCAATCAAACACACAAAACAATCCGTTTAAAAGGATCATTTATACATGTGTATGATTAAAAATAATTAATAAGTCATCATGTTATTTACTTAAATTAAATGTAGTTCCAATATGGCTGCAGAATATCTAGTTATCAAGAGGGGAGGTAATTAGGGTCTTATTAACTAACAGGGGAGGTAATTAGGATCTCATTAACTAAATTATGTTTCAAGCATCAAACATGTCCAGGTCATTTCTATGTAGAGGAGTTTAAATTAATTCTTTATTTATAGAGGAGTTCGAGGTTTTCAAGTAAAGTTGTCTGGGTGTGAATGGTAACATATCTATATAACACTGCTGATTTTTGTCCCCATGCATGCATCTGGTGTTAGCTAAATCACATTTCATTCTTGAAACTATTTTTTTCATCCATAAGAATAAGAAGTAAGAAATAACAAATTTAAAAAGATAAAATTTACACAACAACATATATACAAATCATGCATACCTGGATTACTTGTGACTGGCAGCCAAAAAAAAATATGACATGATCTTAAATACCTGACTGGCAGACAAAATATGTCATGATCTTAAATATCTGACTAACAGACAAAATATGACATGATCTTAAATATCTGACTGACAGGCAAAATATGACATGATCTTTAATATCTGACTGGCAAACAAAATATGACATGATTTTTACTATCTGACTGAATATGATATGATCTTTACTTACATTTTGTACATTGTATGATCTGACTGGCAGACAAAATATGATATGATCTTTAATATCTGACAGACAGACAAAATAAAATATGTGTGTATGATCTGACTTGCAGACAAAATATGATACAGTTAGCTCAAAGTGAAAGGATTCTCTATCGCTTCCCCTCGATTTCAGTGAATATTGGTGTGCCGCCGTTAACTTCAGATTTTGCTCCCAAAATCCTCCCAAGCTGGTCCACCCAACACTGTGTGGTTTATGAACCTCCCAAATGGTTTATGGTCGTCTAGAGTAATAAAAATGTTTAAATGCCTCCGGTAGTTAATCTGATTAGGATGTCGCGTGGAACTTTAAATATTTACAATATATCGTTGTCCCTAAGTATTTTGATCGTTTTTTCAAAAAAAAACTTAAAATAGACAACATTTTCGATTTACTTCTTAATGTCCATGCATGACTCATGATGCACTTACACATGTTACATGACCATCTATTGCGTTATTTATCCAAACCAGTAGCACTCTTACAACTTTAAAATGGCGAAATTTTACCATTTGCACTCGTGCGATTTTTTGTGTAATACACAAAAGAATTTGCTTCACTAGTGTATTTCAAATCAGTCAAAACCTGAACATACACGATTGATGCATTGATTTTCTAGCGCCTTTCACATTGTAACGACATTTTTTGATAATTTAGGGCGTTGGTATCATCTGCAGAAGCTCCAAAGCTCAACTCGACGGGGTACTGACAAATGGTCAATGTCCATACACCTATACGAGATAGTGATTCCGAGAATGTTACTATTTTTATCACAAGGGAAATCCCGCGGAACAGTCGGCATTTTAAATAAAAAATTTAAGTCAACACAAAATATTTTAGCCTGCTGAAAGTAGACAAGTCGGTAGTGCAATTTTCAACGAAATAATTTCATCACAAATTTTTATTAGCACCGGATTCGAATATATCGTTCTAAGCCCATGCCTGATGGGGTACTGGCAATTGACAAATGTCCATACCCCTATACGAGATATTGATTCCGAGAATGTTACTGTTTTTAGCAAAAGGGAAAACACGTGGAACCAGGGAAATATTATAGTTTGCTGAAGATGACAAAATCCGGGCGTCGTGCTACTATAATGCAATTTTCAACCTCTGATTTTTTTTTATTAGAAATAATGCAAGTTTGCAGATTCTTTTACAACCTGTAATTGTATATTTATGAAAAAAACAAAAACAAACAAAATATAGAGTTACACGTACGTGATACATGTACATGATCTCTGCCAACATAAGTTTTTATTTTAACATTTTTTACTGATGACAAATATTATAATTCTAATATGGCATCCTTCAAATGCTTTGAGACCAAACCCGTGGTAAAATTAATATATACCTACACCCATTTTTGTAATTTATGACGTCATTGACAATTTATAACGATATTTTACCAATTTTTACATATTAGAATCGAAATAATTCATGGAAGCCATATGTACCGGTATATATTGTTTTTACCACGGGTAGGCCCTTTATGTCAGCTTTTTACCCCTCGCTAACGCTCTGGGTAAAATTTCGTGACATAAAGGGCCTACCCGTGGTAAAAACAATATATACATATGGCTTCCATAAATTATTTCTTAAATAGTCACACAAACAGCAATTATGCTTACCCGAGTTATTGATTTTTAATAACACCTGTCTGTATCCCCTGGAGAAAGCGGCATAGATCAATGGGATTAAAACCATAACTTTTACCGCGGCCCACCGATTCAGGTGAGAAACCCTGCTGATTTATGACCAAATGCTCCAAAGATACACCAAGATTTTTTCGGTGGATATCGATGTATTCAGTATTACACCAAGAAATTCCACAGATTTTGGAGTGGGAGAATCCATCCACTTTGAGCTAACTGTATGATCTTTAATATCTGACTGACAGACAAAATAAATTATTACACCTCAGTTGTAATTTTCTATATAAAAATCAGCTCGATAGTTTGACTATTTTTCCAGGCTTATATCGAGAAGTTTACTTCACCGGTCAATAGTTTCCAACTATTTGTCGACACTGTCACATTGTTTCGCGGAATTTAGCCAGAGCAAATTTTACAATAAGTATCCTATATAAATTGTGTTGTTAATAATAATTAATTTGAGTTTTACAAATAACCGCTGTATTTATTTCTTCTTTTCGATAAGATGAGAGAATTTAAATTTTTATTTAAACGAAGAGAAGTCACACACACATACACACCCATAGACGAGTTTTAATTTGTAAGTAACAGGGATGCTTTATTTAGACATATTACATTAAATATAAGTCGTTGCCGTTCACTGCATTCACTGGGTTCGAAAAATTGTTGATGTCTTAGATTGAGAGGGTCGTATGGAAAACCATCCAGAAATATTATTGTAACATTTTAATACATTATTTTACAATTATTTATTCATAAACAAATTTGTTGTTTGTAGGAGGGCTCATCTCTTATTTGTATTTGTTTGTGTATAGTGGTGTCCAACACATATTGTGTTGTGTTTTTGTTGTTTTTTTCTTCTTCGTCTTGTGTGACTTGCATTGTCAGTCAGTTTCTCTTTCGGTATAATAAAACACTTATTAACTAGATATTCAGGGAATAGTAAGGTTATTGACCCCTTGATACCAACTATTGCCCCTGGCTTCACCTCGGGCAATAGTTGATATCTCGGGGTCAATAAACTTACTATTCCCCACATACCCAGTCAATAAGTATAAAATATGACATGATCTTTACTATCTGACTGGCAGCCAAAATAAAATATGACATAATCTTAAATATCTGACTGGCAGACAAAATATGACATGATTTTTACTATCTGACTGACAGACAAAATATGACATGATCTTTACTATCTGACTGACAGACAATTAAAATATGACATGATCTTTACTATCTGACTGACAGACAAAATATAACAAGATCTTTAATATCTGACTGACAGACAAAATATGACAAGATCTTTAATATCTGACTGACAGACAATATATGACATGATCTTTACGATCTGACTGGCAGACAAAATATGACATGATCTTTACTATCTGACTGACAGACAAAACATGATATGATCTTTAATATCTGACTGACAGACAAAATATGATATGATCTTCAATATCTGACTGACAGACAAGATATGACATGATCTTTACTATCTGACTGACAGACAAAATATGACAGGGTCTTAAATATCTGACTGACAGACAAAATATGACAGGGTCTTAAATATCTGACTGACAGACAAAATATGACATGATCTTTACTATCTGATTGGCAGACAAAAGACGACATGATCTTTAATATCTGACTGACAGACAACACATTTTTTCAGTTATATCATGGCAGGAATAGGTTACATTGTAATTTCTGTAATATTTGGAAATAAGTTTTCAGTTATACCATGTCAAGACGATGTCACTTTTTGTATTGGCAGTAGTGGTCATGATCATATTGTAGTTGGATTTACAACTACCCCTGCAATCAGTGGCTATCACCACAAAAATTGCGAGCTCAAATCCCATTCATGGTGAGGTGTACTCAATACAACTTCATACGATAAAGTTTGTCAAAAACTTGCAGCAGGTCGGTGGTTTTCGCTGGGTACTCCAATTTCCTTCACCAATAAAACTGACAGCCATGATACATGTATATAACTGATACAATGCATATTGTTGAAAGTGGCAATAAACACCATAACCCTAACCCTACTGTCTGTAATCGTTGAAAGCAATTTCCAATCTCATAGTCTTCTGTTTGACCCAATCACTGATTAAATCCACAGCCTACAGTATTCACGGCAGACAGTCTCAGTGTTATTTTCTACAGATAATTTACATATAGAGTAAATAAACTACAACCATATACAGTCAAACCTGCCCATGCGGTCACCTCTATTAAGCAGTCACCTGTATTTAAAGGTCACCTTTTTCTTGTCCTGTCATAGAAAATTTCATATGAACTGAACCTCTTTTAAGAGGTCACCTGTATTATAAGGCCATTTTTTCTCTGTCCCAAAGGTGACCTTTTAATACAGGCTTGACTGTATATCAAAGATTACACTATTACCTTTAGGTTGTCTTCGCGCATTAAAAGAGTGGATATCCATCGGTGAATAAATATCTCTATGTATAGTTTTACGATTACTGCCGGTAATCTTATCACAGGAATGAATGGACCGACCTTTCCAATCTGTCCAGTATAACGTTCGTTCATACAGCGTTAAGGCAAAGGGATGAGGCAAATTTCCAGCGATAACTACACGACGATTCGAACCATCAAAATTACAACTATGTATAAACGTTAATTTTGCATCAGCCCAATATATTTGTGAATCCTCATAATCCAACGTCAGACCATTTGGCCAATAAATATGGTCCTTTATTATCACAGATCGTTGTAACTGGTTCCCATCCATACCAGCTCGTTCTATTTTAGGAATTTCTCCCCAGTCTGTCCAGTACATGTACCTAAACAAAGAAAATTCATAATCAAAATTAAAATGATATTTTTCTCCTGTCATACATATAAATCATTAAAAAATAAATAAACAACTTCTTAATATATGCATATAAAGTCCCATATCTTCCAAACAACGAAAAATGAAACACTTCAAAAATAAATACACACCTTCAGACCACCATTCCTAATAGTATTAATAATTTTGCCTTATTTTATCCTTTGTTAATTCATTTTTTAGGGGAAGGGGGATCTTATATTTTTGTCATATTTTTGTCATATTTAATTAAATAATTGTATGCTGAGTTATGACTTCTTGTAGGGCAAGGTCAAATATACAATGAATATCCTGTAAGTATATACATGTATTTACAATAAATAAACATACGTTTCATTCACAGACAAAAAAGAATGTTTATAAAGATAGCTACTATTAATACAAATCTGCATAACGCTAGGCCTCGACTTAAATAAAATGGGTCTTTTTATTTTTAATATTTTAGAAAAACTATACTACTTGATTATAACTCCAGACCATTGTAGAAAAAACAGAAATCATTTACAATTCAATATACATAACCCTAACCCTACATTTGTATATACAGTACATCTCAATTAAAATGTGTTTGTCTATGAAAAATAAAATACCCTTCATCCTATAAAAGTTTTACAAACATTTTAGAAATCTTTAAAAGGCACTGAACACCTGACACCTACAGTCAGGTGAAGAAAAGTAGCTCTAATTAATTCATCTTCTTGTTCTTTTTCCTTTGATCTTTTACCTGGGGATCATTTAAGGGGTAACAATTATCCTATTGTGGGGATCCATTAAGGGGTAACATTTGTCCTATTGTGGGGATCCATTAAGGGATAACATTTGTCCTATTGTGGGGATCATCTAAGGGGTAACATTCATCCTATTGTGGGGGATCATTTAAGGGGTAACATTTGTCCTATTGTGGGGATTATTTAAGGAGTAACATTTGTCCTATTTAAGGGGTAATTGTGGGAATCCATTAAGGGGTAACATTTGTCCTATTGTGGGGATCATTTAAGGGGTAACATTCCTCCTATTGTGGGGGATCATTTAAGGGGTAACATTTGTCCTATTGTGGGGATTATTTAAGGAGTAACATTTGTCCTATTGTGGGGATCATTTAAGGGGTAATAATTGTCCTATTGTGGGGATCATTTAAGGAGTAACATTTGTCCTATTGTGGGGATCATTTAAGGGGTAACAATTGTCCTATTGTGGGGATCCATTAAGGGGTAACATTTGTCCTATTGTGGGATCCATTAAGGGATAACATTTGTCCTATTGTGGGGATCCATTAAGGGGTAACATTTGTCTTATTGTGGGGATCCATTAAGGGGTAACATTTGTCCTATTGTGGGAATCATTTAAGGGGTAACATACATTGTATGTCCTATTTTACACTACAATACTATTAACACTGCCTACATGTACATTTTTGTACCTATAAACATAAAGCCTAAAACATCTCATTTTAAAAATAAATACACTAACATGATGAAATCATACATAGAGAAAGGATTGTGATAAACAGGGTTTTTGCTGGCTCTTTTGGGAATTGTCACCTAACCTAAATTGGGAAATTTTATCGACAAAATATGAATCCGAAATGAACATAGGCAATTCTAAACAAAATAACTTTGCAGTGGAATTTATTTCACTCAATTACAGCCTTTTGTATCTGTCCTTATTATTTTTGAATTTGTCTACTAATGTGTCAAGATCACTATCTGACAGTTTGTCCTTTCCTTCCATGGATATTCTCCTAAGAGCTTTAGGTCAATCTAAATTTTTAATGTTATTTGTGCTGTCTGTAATAGAAGATGAACACGATGGTTCAGTTTCACAACTAAGACTAAGAATAGCAACACTATCAGTATCGTCGCTGTGAGTTTGACATTCGACTTCACAAACGCTTTTTCATCATCGTTTTCATTGGGTTTCTTCACTTTTGTTGTCACAAAAAAAGAATCAATTGACCGTGTTTGTTTTGCTTCTTTCGGCTTTATTTTTTTCAGGTAATACTATACAGTTAGCTCAAAGAGGATGGATTCTCCCACTCCAAAATCTGTGGAATTTCTTGGTGTAAAACTGAAATACAACGATATCCACCGAAAAAATCTTGGTGTATCTTTGGAGCATTTGGTCATAAATCAGCAGGGTTTCTCACCTGAATCGGTGGGCCGCGGTAAAATTTATGGTTTTAATCCCATTGATCTATGCCGCTTTCTCCACGAGATACAGACAGGTGTTATTAACTAGAGGCTCAGGTGAGCCTGTATCGCTCACCCGATATAAATAAGTCCTCTTAAGAATGTCTGCATGCCGAATACATCTAAGTTACTATTCAAATCCCATAGGGTTCTATGTTAAAACTATGTCTGCTCATGGCAGCCATCTTGGATGAAGGTTGTGGTCACCGGACACAATTTTGAAAGTATATACTACCCAAGGAACATCCATGCCATGTTTGCTTTAAATTGGCTGACTGGTTTCAGAGGAGAAGACTTTTAAACAATTTTCCCATTGGGTCCTATGTTAAAACTATGGCCACTGACGGCGGCCATTTTGGACAGAGATTGGGGTCACTGAACACAATTTTGGAAATTGACCACCGAAGGACCATCGATGACATGTTTGCTATATTGGTTTACTGGTTTCAGAGGAGAAGATTTAAAACATTTTTTCCCATAGGGTCCTATGTTAAAACTATGTCTGCTGATGGCGGCCATCTTGGATGGAGGTCTGGGTCACTGGATATAATTTTGAAAGTTGACCATTTAAGGACCATTCATGCCATGTTTGCTTTAAATTGGCTCACTGGTTTCAGAGGGAACAAAATTTAAACATTTTTCCCATAGGGTCCTATGTTAAAACTATGTTCACTGATGGCGGCCATCTTGGATGGAGATCGGGGTCACATGACATTATTTTGAAAGTTGACCACCTAAGAACCATTCATGCCATGTTTGCTTTAAATTGACTTACTGGTTTCAGAGGAAATTTTTTTTAAACATTTTCCCCTTAGGGTCCTATGTTAAAACTATGTTCGCTGATGGTGGCCATCTTGGATGGAGGTCGGGGTCGCATGACATTCTTTTGAAAGTTGACCACCTAAGGACCATTCATGCCATGTTTGCTTTAAACTGACTTACTGGTTTCAGAGGAAAAACTTTTTAAACATTTTTCCCATAGGGTCCTATGTTAAAACTAAGTCGAGTCATGGCGGCCATCTTGGATATGCGATCGGCACAAAAATAACAAATTCAGTAGAGGACCATCCAGTCACCATTTCTATAATGTTACAATTCCATCGGCTGAGTAGTTTCTGACAAGAAGATTTTCAAAGTTTCAACCAATCAGAACACATTATTGGCCCTGGCGGCCATGTTGGTTTTCCGATCTAAACCAAAATAACAAATTTGGTAGAGGACCTCCCAATGAACATTTCTGCCAAGTTTGGTCCAAATCTGTTCAGTAGTTTCAAAGAAGAAGATGAAAGTATGAAAAGTTTACAGATGCGGACGACGATGACGACGGACGCAAAGTGATGACAAAAGCTCACATGACCCATTGGGTCAGGTGAGCTAAAAATCAATAACTCAGGTAAGCATAATTGCCGTTTGTGTGACTATTTATAATATTTGTCGTCAGTAAAAAATATTAAAATAAAAACTTATGTTGGCAGAGATCATGTACGTGTAACTCTATATTTTGTTTGTTTTTGTTTTTTTCATAAATATACAATTACAGGTTGTAAAAGAATCTGCAAACTTGCATTATTTCTGATAAAAAAAAATCAGAGGTTGAAAATTGCATTATAGTAGCACGCCCGGGTTTTGTCATCTTCGGCAAACTATAATATTTCCCTGGTTCCGCGTGTTTTCCCTTTTGCTAAAAACAGTAACATTCTCGGAATCAATATCTCGTATAGGTGCAAAAAGTGCAAAAGGTAAAATTTTGCCATTTTAAAGTTGTAAGAGTGCTACTCGTTTCGTTATCTTTCATAAATCCTCGCAAAAATAGCCGATCGATGTCCAACAAATCTAAAATTTTCAAACATTAAGAAGTAAATCGAAAATGTTGTCTATTTTAAGTTTGTTGGAAAAAACGATCGAAATAGTTAGGGACAACGATCTATTGTAAATATTTAAAGTTCCATGCGACATCCTAATAAGATTAACTACCGGAGGCATTTAAACATTTGTATTACTCTAGAAGACCATAAACCATGCGGTGCTGGGTGGATCATCTTGGGAGGATTTTGCTCCCGAAATCTGAAATTAACGGCGGCACACCGATATTCACCGAAATCAGGGGAAAACGATAGAGAATCCATTCGTGTTGAGTTAGCTGTACATGTTTATGTCAAAAAAGAACGACGACCGAGTGTACAAAAAAACCTTGATGAAAAACGCAGATGACCAGATATGTAATCGCATAATATTAAAAAACATTTCCAGAAACGGTTACTAAATCCGGATTTTTACCGACAATAACTCCGATCAGTTTGGGAATTATCTGACCGATTTTGGGAAAAAAGGACTCTATTTTTTCATTGGGAATGCGGCCGAAATTCAGCAGTAAAATAAGGGGAGCAAAAACCCTGGATAAAACATATATACATCTAGGCCTCATTTACCCATTTTATTTTTTTAACTCCATTTGTGTTTACAACACTTACCCATTTAATGGATCCAATGCTATGGCACGAGGCTGATCAAGTTCATTCCAATAAAGGACCTTACGAAATGTTCCATCAAGATTGGCAACCTCTATCCTCTTAGTTTCTGAGTCAGTCCAGTACAATTTTTTACCTAACCAATCACAGGCCAGTCCATCAGGGGATATCAGACCTGTTGTTATAACATCTACTGTTATTTCCGAGCCATTTCCCCAGAACCATGTGCGTTTGATCATTTCTTGCGAGACATCTGTGAAGAAGACAGACCTATCCTCATACAGGAAGTCCACTGCTGCTGCGTCTTCAAGGTTCCCAGCGACAATCGTTGAGTTACCACGGGAACTACCACCATCCACAATTCTAACATCTTTCCTATTAGCAAATAACAGCAGAGGATTTCCTGAAATTATACACAGAGATTTGTTTACACAGCTGAACCAACAAAAATATTGTTTACTACAAAGGACTGACAGAATAATGTGCTCTTGGTTGAAAAGTGCAATGGCAAATTTGTGTTTTACCAACCTTAAATTTTAAATAAAATGATTAGTAAATGAAAAATAAACTAGGAAGAACTGTTTTAGATACCTTAAACTTATGTCTCCCCTTAATGCGGCCATCTGTACAACAACCTATCTCGAAAGACAAAAATGGACAAGAAAATACTATTTAAAGAACCATTATTTGACCATGAGGTCAAAGGTCAAGGTTCCACGAAGGTCATTACGGTACGTGACACACCACCTTATGGTCATGCACCCACATTGACATACCTGAAATATCATTGACCTACCTCGAAAAACAAAAATGTTATGGCCCAGACAAGAAAATACTATTCAAAAAACAATTATCTGACCTCGAGGTCAAAGGTCAAGGTCCAACGAAGGTCATTACAGTATGTGACACACCGCCTTATGGTCATGCACCCACATACCAAATATCATTGACCTATCTCGAAAGAAACAATTATTTGACCTTGAGGTCAAAGTCCCACAAAGATCATTACGGTACGCGACACACCGCCTTATGGTCATGCTCCCATACACCAAATATCATTGACCTACAATGTATTTCGAAAGACAAAAATGTTATGGCCCGGAAAAGAAAATACTATTTAAAAAACAATTATTTGACCTTAAGGTCAAAGGTCAAGGACCAACAAAGGTCATTACGGTAGGCGACACACCACCTTATGGTCATGCACACACATACCAAATATCATTGACCTATCTGGAAAGACATACAAATTATGGTCCGGACAAGCTTCGCTGAGAAGAAGCAGAAGAAGAAAACTAGAGGCTCACATGAGCCTGTATCGCTCACCTGACATAAGTCCTCTTAAGAATGTCTGCATGCCGAATACATCTAAGTTACTATTCAAATCCCATAGGGTTCTATGTTAAAACTATGTCTGCTCATGGCAGCCATCTTGGATGGAGGTAGTAGTCACCGGACACAATTTTAAAAGTATACTACCCAAGGACCATCCATGCCATATTTGCTTTAAATTGGCTGACTGGTTTCAGAGGGAAGACTTTTAAACAATTTTCCCATAGGGTCCTATGTTAAAACTATGTCCGCTGACTGCGGCAATCTTGGATGGAGGTCGGGCTCACAGGACATAATTTTGAAAGTTGACCACCTAAGGACCATTCATGTCATGTTTGCTTTAAATTGACTTGCTGGTTTCAGAGGAGAAGAATTTAAAAAAAAATTTCCATAGGTCCTATATTAAAACTAAGTCGAGTCATGGTGGCCATCTTGAATTTCCGATCAGCAAACGATTCACAAATTTAGTACAGGATCACCCAATGATCATTCCTGTAAAGTCACAATTCAATTGGCTTAGTGGTTTCTAACAAGAAGATTTTAAAAATTTCGACCAATCAGAACACATTATGGGCCCTGGCAGCCATGTTGGATTTCCGATCAGCGCCAAAAACAAAAATCTTGTATATGACCATCTAATGAACATTTCTGCCAAGATTGGTTCAAATCTGTTTCGTGGTTTCAGAAAAAAAGATGAAAATGTGAAATTCCCATAGGGTCCAATGTTAAACTAAGTCGAGTCATGGCGGCCATCTTGGATATGTGATCGGCACAAAAATATCAAATTTAGTAGAGGACCATCCAGTCATCATTTCTATAATGTTACAATTCCATCGGCTGAATAGTTTCTGACAAGAAGATTTTCAAAGTTTCAACCAAACAGAACACATTATTGGCCCTGGCGGCCATGTTGGATTTCCGATCTGCACCAAAATAACAAATTTAGTAGAGGACCTCCCAATGAACATTTCTGCCAAATTTGGTCCAAATCAGTTCAGTGGTTTCAAAGAAGAAGAAGAAAGTATGAAAAGTTTACAGACGCGGACGACGACGACGGACGCAAAGTGATGACAAAAGCTCACATGACCCTTTGGGTCAGGTGAGCTAAAAATCAGACTAAAACAATACATGTATGTCTCCCTTCGTTCGAAGGGGAGTCATAACTAGAGGCTCAGTGGGCTGAGCCTGTGTCGCTCACCTTTCATTCTGATTTGAGGAAACTTTATACAGAACCTTCCATAGATGCTTATTACCAAATTTCGGTTCATTTGGCTACTCGCTTTCAGAGAAGATTTTTTTTTAGAAATAACCAGAAACAAGAATTGCCTATGGTGGCCATGTTTGTTATGGGATCGGGACAATATGAGCAATCTTTATAGAGGACCTTTCATAGATGCTTCCTACCAATTTTCAGTTTATTTGGCCAAGGGGTTTCGAAGGAGAGGATTAAAATGTGAAAAGTTTACGGACTAGACGACAAGTAATGACAAAAGCTCACATTACCTTTGACAAGGCGAGCTAAAAATTAGCTTATTAATGCAAACAAATGTCTATTTACTGATTGGGCCCTGTGCTAAAACATTTGTACTGTGGTAATCTTTTCACTATCCCACCTGCCTGAAGCCCTGGACAATTAAAATTGGATTCGGACAAGTGAAAATTATGAAAGAATTTATTTGAATAAATAGAATTTTTTTTTCTAATTTTGGCTTTCGGACAAGTACATGTAGGTGAAAAAAAATTAACGCAAAAACTGCTGTGGTGCAGCTGGCCATCTTGGATTTTCAAATCCAAACAAAAACTAGGGAATGTTGATCTGGTGATCACACATACCCCCACATTCCAAATTTTCATCCAGAAACCTTTAAAGTCCCTATCTTCTAAGAGAAAAACTTAAGGGCCATAACTCAGGAACTGTAAATGTGAAATACACCATAATCGAACTTAACCTGTATTTATTGGTCCACTGCATTGTGTTAAAGTTTGAAAAGATTTGGTTGAGCCATACTTTAAATATCATCTGGAAATCTAAAAAGTCACTATTTTCTAAGAGAAAAAGGGCCATAACTCAGAAACGGTAAATGTGAAATACACCGTAATCAAACTTAACCTGTATATAATGGTCCACAACATTGTGTTAAAGTTTGAAAAAAAAAATTTGGTTGGGCCATCCTTTAAATATCATCTGGAAACCTGGTCCACAGCATTGTGTTAAATTTGAAAAAAAGATTTGGTTGAGCCATCCTTCAAATATCATCCGGAAACCTAAGTCCCTATTTTCTAAGAGAAAAAGGGCCATAACTCCGGAACGGTATATGTGAAATACACCGTAATCAAACTTGACCTGTATTTACTGGTCCACAGCATTGTGTTAAAGTTTGAAAAGATTTGGTTGAGCCATACTTTAAATATCATCCGGAAACCTAAAAAGTTCCTATTTTCTAAGAGAAAAGGGGCCATAACTCAGGACCGTTAAATATGAAATACACCGTAATCGAACTTAACCTGTATGTAATGCTCCACAGCATTGTTTTAAAGTTTGAACAGATTTGGTTGAGCGGCAGGGTTTTCATTATGATTTTAAGTAGCCGATGGTAATTGACATGTTACCGATAAGATTTGGTATGGAAAGGCCTTTAGATCCTAAAAATAATGGAAAAAAAAACAATTTTCCATTTGTAATTTTAGAAATTATTGAATCCAAAGTAACCGATGCAAAATGTGAAATTAACCGATGATTTTCATCGGCAATCGGTTTAAAATGACAACCCTGGAGCGGTACTTTAATTATTATCCGGAAACCCAAAAAATGACGGACAGACATGAGAATCCCTATATAGCCCCGACTCAAGTCGAGCAGGGGTATAAAAACTGAAAACATTGTAAGGGACCCTTCAATTTCTGAATATTCATCATGTTAACCCTTACCCGAATACCCCATCATCACTAGTAAACTGTAGATTAATACAAATAGCTAAACATGTTAAATGTTCCTTCTATTCAACAAATACAATCAAACCTGTATTAAGAGGTCACCTTTGGACCAAAAAAAAGTGGCCTTATAAGACAGGGGACCCCTTAAAAGAGGTTCGATTGATATGAGTTTCTATGACAGGACAAGAAAAAGGTGACCTTTTAATACAGGTGACTGCTCAATAGAGGTGACCTCATGGGCAGGTTTTACTGTACATGTCAATAGAATACTGTATGTTCTAGAATTCATAACCAAAGTTCACAAAAAATTAATGTACAAAAACCATGACCTAACTAAGATCTTAAACAAGCCTTTGTAGTATATCTCACACCTTAATATTCAACTTGGGGGAAATCCTTTGTCAGAGGGGATACATACATGTATTTACCGGCTCACAACTTTAATAGGGGAAATCCTTTGTCAGAGGGGATAGTCCCATACATACATGTATTTACCTGCTCACAACTTTCGGATAAAGATTAGTTTTTTTTAATCTTTTAAGAACAAGATAGAATCTGGTATAATATAAAACCTTAAATGAACTTATTTATGACACCTGACATACAAACAAACACCTGTCAATCATTCCTGTCATACCTTTACAGGTGACAATAATTACTAATTAATTGAAAAATATCATCAAGATGATCATATTTCAGGCAATACACAAATATTTACATTTTATTCAATAAACTTTACCCCATAAGATAATACAATGAAAAGAAACTAGAGGTTCACATGAGCCTGTATTAGGCTGTAAGCACATGTAATTTAGACTGTAAGCACATGTATTAGGCTGTAAGAGCCTGTATTAGGCTGTAAGCACCTGTATTAGGCTGTTAGAGCCTGTAGGCTGTATTAGGCTTAAAGCACCTGTATTAGGCTGTAAGCACCTGTGTTAGAGCCTGTATTAGGCTGTAAGCACATGTATTAGAAGATTCTATTACCTACTTGTATTTATTTGATATCCCCAGGACAACAGCACCTGTGCACAGGACTCAATTTCATCTACTAAAATGGTGGCCTAGGCAACCAAAATTTAAATCTGGTGGCCAGCATGACCACCAACGTAATTGAGGTTGGCGATTGGAAATTCTGGATAATTTTCCATCATTGATTTTAGTGATCGCCATATTGGAAGTCATTTTTGCACTTGAAAGTAAGATGAAATCGAAGTTATTTAAAGTGTAAAATCGATATTAATCTTTTATTATTAATGTGCCGTGTGCATACATAAAAATGTGAAAATGTCCCAGCAGTTGAAATTATCAAACTTTTCAAAGATAAAAGGTGATAATGATGAATCATGATGCTGTAACAGGAGCAAGTAAGCAATCAAAATCATCATCCATTGACAATGTTGAAATAGTACACGCCCAGTCCGGCGAGTAAGGCTGTAAGAGTGAAACCAAAATCGACCATTGCAGAGTAAAAGCAATGTCACAGACAGTTTCAGGATTCATTGCTTTCCGATTTTGCCTGGCTAATGTATGAGAATGGGCTGATGACTTGTAAATTTTGTAAAACAGTTTTTTAC
>MJUT01017713.1:949969-961421 GCA_002080005.1 Gigantidas platifrons | reverse complement strand
ATTATTATTATTATTATTATTATTATCTTTATTCAGGAAAATATCAAGCACATATATTTAAAAAAAAAACAACACAAAAACGTTACATTAAATAAAATAAATAGTTATAAGAACAGTGCATGACTGCCTTGGATAACCCATATCTGGAACAAAAAAAAATAATTTGTAGCACCTCTAGTCAAGTTATTGTTTACATTGAAATTAAAAACTATGGCATAGGCGGCGGAAGCGATGAAGGCAACAATATGCCACTCTCCCCACCCCCTAAATTAAGAAGTCAAAATTCATTAATTAAACAATTTTGATTCAAATCACCTTTTTTGCTCACACAAAATTTTGGCCCCCTTTTCAAATTTGGTTCTCAGCTATAAGGCATCTAATCGTATACCCTTATATTTTTTGTGTGGAAAAAATATGGTTAAGATGTTGGTTAATATGATATGAATTCTCCATAAGACATTATTTGGAAAGATTCTTATATCAAAATCCATGTATACAACTACTCTCTAGAGGTACAACAGCATAGGGACGGATTGAAAAATTGGGGGGACTTTTTAAGAAGTTAAAAATGACTAGCATAAAAAAGCCCGAAAAAAACCCACAAATAATAAAAGTTAATTTTATACAAATATATCCTGTTAGTGAGGATTATTTGCGAAAAATACCGGTTGAGAGGAGATGCAAATATCCCGAGCCGCTTTAACGGAAAGGGACATTTGACTGTCCTCGAAACCGGTATTTTTCGCAAATAACCCTCACTAACAGGATATATTTGTTTAATTCCGCCGAATATTTAACAGCAAGTAAAACAGTGGCATGCAAGCAGGTTCAGAACTTCAGACCACCTCGATCATTTGATTTTCAACTGAGACTTAAAATCAATCTACGAAAACAGGAAAAATCTTTTCAAAGAAGTGACTAGTGTATCATATAATTCTGGAACAAATTCAAAAATAAAATAAATCACGGTTTTGCTTTATAATTACACCTTATATAAGAATGCTGGATTCTGATTGGTTAATAGCCGTGATATTTTTTATTACAAATTCAGGCCTTGCATTGTGAATTTGCATAATTTTTACTTCATGTAGGTGTATTTGCATAAGATTTAACTTTTTATCATGGTATTTGAAAAATCGTATTTGCCGTTTTTACCCTTCACCGAGACGCTTGTAACATAATTTGTGAAACGTTATCAGTTGTGCGTTTTATGTAACATCATTCGGTAGAATTAAACAGATACATCATGTTAGGTCCTGAAAACGACAAACAAAAGATAGTATTTATTTAGCCAGTGTTCTAAATAATATTCGGTGTAATTAAACACTTATATCATGTTTGGGAAGGGTATTTGCGAAAAATACCAGTCTTGAGACTAAATTTCCCTCGCCATTCGGCTCGGGAAATTTTTCGTCTCTCGACTGGTATTTTTCGCAAATATCCCTGCCAAACATGATATATCTGTATAACATACAACACGCTAAAAAAATTAATGCAAATGAATTTGAAATATATACATTTCAACGATTTCAAACATAACGGTTGACACTGTCGTCATTTTCTTTACTTTAGCGTTGGTTGTAAGATGAAACCCGAGTAATTCGAATACCACCCGTGACGTCATAAGCTATTTAAAGAAGGGATTTCGTCTCAAGCGGGATATTTTCCTATAGTACCGGGATATTTTTGGGCAAATAACCCGGCAATGGTGGAAAAGCTGAAAAAACGAAGAATTGGTAAAAAATACCCCTTTCATCAACCAATCAGAAGACAGCATTCTGATATAAGGTGGAATTATATCTAAAATAAACAATCATTTATACATCTATTAACTATATGAAAGGAAAAAATAAGAATTTCAGACTTTCGCCCCATGTGCGACTCTTACCTTTAACTCATGATAGTAAACTGGGGTTAACACATTACCTAAAAATAACCGACCAATCAAATCGTACGTAGTAATTCAGCCCGGTGTATTGACATGTAAACATGGTAGAGGGAATTGTCGGGTGCTGCAAATTCTGTGAAAAATTGCTTTAAAGTTGCAGATAGGTAAAGATGCTGACAAAAAGGAATCTAAATATCAAAAATATATTTATTAAGCTTCAATTGGGTACCTATATTATGGCGAATGAGGTCAAGACACCAATACAAAATTATTTTGAAAAAGTG
Source organism: Gigantidas platifrons (assembly GCA_002080005.1). NCBI lineage: Eukaryota > Metazoa > Mollusca > Bivalvia > Mytilida > Modiolidae > Gigantidas > Gigantidas platifrons. Next base: position 959,249 of record MJUT01017713.1, on the reverse strand, counting down.
TTGTATGCAAATTTGTCATTTGAGATTCCTCCCTTGTGGTTTTTATAGTAGAGTGATGAAAAAAATCGTAACAAGCCCGTGTGGTTTGCTTTGCTAGAAGACGATGATGTTTTGAAAATTATTGATGACAAGGACGCGAAAGCTACCAAAAATGTGATAGCCAATGCCGCTATAATTTAGCATGAATATCTGCAGGTTAAAAAGCACCAATAACGTAGACTAGAAATCCATCAGAAAAGGACCTACAATTTAGAATATTGAATTGCACTGAACATGATAAAACACTTATAAATTTGATCTTCTGATAATAGTACTTGTATTGTCCACTCTGTACCAACTATTGTCCTCGGTGTTGGGGACAATAAGTGTATATTAATCTAGAGCAAAATGGCCGATAACTCGCCACCTTCATTTTTTTCCATGTAAGTATTAAACACATATACAATGAATTATATGTAATTCTTTATGTGTTTCAGGAGGACTTACTTTTACAAATAACTTTGGAAATAGAAGGAGAAGGTCAATTTCTTGTATGACTAGATGTGTCCATGCGTGTAAACATTTATCTAAGGTTTGCCACAAGAATTGTATAGTCACCATGTGTTAAATGTTTTATCATGAGATAGACAAAATAAAATTAAATAATTTATTTGTTCTGTCTTTTTAAATAATTCTAAGATTTCACACATCAGTAGTCTTGAACAAATCTTTCTTCTTCTAGATATTGTAACCAAGGTAACTGTAAAAGACAAGTATAAATGGTCGGAGTCGGGATTGACAATGAAACACATTAAACAACCAAAGAAAACCAACCCGAAAGTGTAAAATGCCAATTGAAAGAAACGCAAAGTCACTATAGGACAGACAGCACTAATGCGCAAGACAAAATCACAATCAGGACAGACAACTCTAATACGGAATACGCAATCACATTCAGGACAGATAACACTAATACGGAACAAAAAAAAAAACACAATCACACAGTCACGGCAGACAACAGTCATACGGAACAAAAATCACAATCACACAGTCACGACAGACAACATTAATACGGAACACAAAATCACAATCAGGACAGACAATATTAATAGATATACAAGACAGAACACAAAATCACAATCAGAACAGACAACATTAATATGGAACGCAAAATCACAATCAGGACAGACAACATTAATAGATATACAAGACGGAACAAAATATTACAATCACGACAGACAACATTAATACAGAACACAAAATCACAATCAGGACAGACAACATTAATACGAAGCGCACAATCACATTCAAAGACAGACAACATTAATACGGAACACACAATCACATTCAAAGACAGACAACATTAATAGATGTACAAGACGGAACACAAAATCACAATCAGAACAGACAACATTAATACGGAACACACAATCACATTCAAAGACAGACAACATTAATAGATATACAAGACGGAACACAAAATCACAATCACGACAGATAACATTAATACAGAACACAAAATCACAATCAGAACAGACAACATTAATACGGAACACAAAATCACAATCAGGACAGACAACATTAATACGGAACACAAAATCACAATCAAGACAGACAATATTAATACGGAACACACAATCACATTCAAAGACAGACAACATTAATAGATATACAAGACGGAACACAAAATCACAATCAGAACAGACAACATTAATACGGAACACAAAATCACAATCAAGACAGACAACATTAATACGGAGCACACAATCACAATCATTACAGACAACATTAATAGATATACAAGACGGAACACAAAATCACAATAACGACAGACAACATTAATACAGAACACAAAATCACAATCACACAGTCACGACAGACAACACTCATACGGAACACAAAATAACAATCACACAGTCACGACAGACAACATTAATACAGAACACAAAATCACAATCAGGACAGACAACATTAATACGGAACACAAAATAACAATCACACAGTCACGACAGACAACATTAATACAGAACACACAATCACAATCAGGACAGACAACATTAATACAGAACACAAAATCACAATCACACAGTCACGACAGACAACATTAATACAGAACACAAAATAACAATCACACAGTCACGACAGACAACATTAATACGGAACACAAAATCACAATCACACAGTCACGACAGACAACACTCATACGGAACACAAAATCACAATCACACAGTCACGACAGACAACATTAATACATAACACAAAATAACAATCACACAGTCACGACAGACAACATTAATACGGAACACAAAATCACAATCACACAGTCACGACAGACAACACTCATACGGAACACAAAATCACAATCACACAATCACGACAGACAGCACTAATACTAACACTAATATTAATGCATCACAATTTGTTTTATACCAAATACAAACAAGATGAACTGTGAGCCAATGCTCACCTATGATACCCCCGCATATATCACCGTGTCCCCCGTCACATTTGGGGACATGGCTTTGTGAAGGTGGGGGACACGGATCTGAAGCGGCGGGTTCAGATAAGCTGGTGTGAAATGATAAATTACAGCACACACGTTTGTAGGGATAGACATTGTAAAATGTATAGGTATATCCAACTACCATATAGCGTACAAATTGCGACTAAAAGAAGGCACTATATAACAACTAAGAGAACATTTTATCTTATTTGATTTATTGTGCTTAACGCCACTTTCAGTAATATTTCAGTTATATCATGGCGACCAGTTTTAGTGGTGGAGAAGCCGGAGTACCCGGAGAGAACCACCGACCATGGGCAAGCAATTGGTAAACTTTATCACTTGCGGTTGCGAGTCGAGTGCACCTTTTTTGTAATTTACAAAGCCGGGCGCGAACCCACGCCGTATATGTGATAGGCTTGTATGAGCTGTTAGGTAATCCAACTACCTAACTCATTGAGCCAGCCGGGCCCTACTAAGAGAGGAAGACAACTTGTTACATACCTATTTACGTATCTTATGTCATCACCTGAGTTCACCCCAGTTCTGAGTGGGGTACGTGTTGCTCAATCGTCAGTGTTATGGAGATTTGTTGACCATGATTTGTCTTTTTGTCTTTTTTTCTTTTACTCGTCGTAATATCTGTCGTTCTTCTATTAACGTTTTCTGAGTTACTCAATTATATCTTCAAACTTCTTTTTTCTCCTCTTACCAATTAGCTTTTATACCATGTTAAAATACTTCAGTATCTTTTTTCAATAGAAAATCTAGTGTAATATTTTAACTAATAAATCCTAAATTCCTTGTTTTCTCTGTTTCACCGGTCATCAGTTTTTACTGATGGACCGGGGAAACAGTGATCTAGATCGCCAACGCGCTTACGATATCTGTAAAATGACCATGATCTAAAACGTGTACGTGACGTAAGCATGTATAAAAAAATATATAGTTTCAGTATGATAAAACAATTAATGCCTGCAACGGGTCCCAGAATAATTACAATGTTAAACATTGACAATTATACATCATATTCTTCCTCATAACATTTGGTAAGTGGCAAAACACACAATCTGCATGAATAAAAATCATTTTAGTGAAATCATTAAATTGGAGTCAGACAAGTGACAAGTTCTTTAGTTCTTTTGACAGAGTCAACATACTAAGTGAGTGATTGTTGTTTAACGCCAATTCAACAATTTTCAGCTATATTATGGCGAGATCAAGTTAATTTTCAATGAAGTGATGGTGAAGTCCGCTTTGAACTAGATCCGCACGCTTAATTGGATTGATCATAGTGCTAGTTCACTGAAACAACAGTCCGCGAATAGACATATCGTCCCACTCAGACACATTATCCTGATTCAGAGCCAATCAGTCTTAGCTCTTTCTCCTTAATGCTGCGTGCTTAGCGGAGAAGCAACAAATACCACTTTATAATCTTTGGTTTGACGACCCAATCAGGACTCGAACCTACGATCTACCACACTCGAGGCGAGCAGGCTAACTGGCGAGGATCAGAGTCAATATAACTTTCTGTTTTGATCCTGACGTAATCCCATGTTCACCTTCATTGTCATCACTGATTCCTCCATCTTATAAACATGATGGAAAATGATATCACTTTCATGATAGCTGTTTGGGTATTCTTTGATTTTCAATTAAAAAACACCGATTATGCTGACAATTGTCTTTCTTGTTTTGACAAAGAAGATATTTTAGGGTTAGGTTTACCACCACTTTAAACAATATTTCAATTATATTGTGGTGGTCAGTTTGTTGGTAGAGGAAACCGGAGAACCCAGAGAAAATCACCGACATGTCACTGAAAACTTTTATCACATACTGTTGTATCGAGTACACCTCGCCATGAACGGGATTTGAGCACACAGCTTTAGTGGTGGTACCACTGATTGCATAGGTAGTTGTAAATCCAAGTACCATCGGATCACGACCACGACGACCCCCGGAAATATTTAGTAAACTCAGATTATCTAATAGTTGAATGATATCGTCCTGTAGATCAGAATCAAAACAGAATTGCCACATGACGATGTCTCCCCGTGCATGTCTTCACTTAAGTTATAATATAAGATGGAGTATCATCTCACTACAGACATTTAGAGGAGATCGTACTGTCCAACAACATGTTCTCTTATTTTCATGTAAACGGGCTTTTTTAAGAAGATATCTTGTGTTTCTCTGAAAGGTGTTTTGGGAACATTGCTATAATATTCGTGAGCAAGGTAGCAAAACAAACACGCCTGCAGGGGCGGATTCAAGGGGAGGGCGCACCCGGCGCGCACACCCCCCCCCCCTAAAATTAGAAAAAATATGATTTTTTTGGCGAAAAATCGTGATTTTTCACACAAAATACCCCAAAAATTTTCGCGCCTCGCTGCGCTCCGCCCGATTATTTTAAATGCGCCCCCCTAACTTTAAATCCTGGATCCGCCTGCTCATACATGTTTCGATGCTTACGGTTTGGTAGCTGAAACATTTTTTTTATATATAGGTGGGGATGAATATTTTGATTATGTTATTATACCCCCTCCCCGTTCCTCTGGAGGGCGGATATACTGTTTTAACTATGTCCGTCCTTCCTTCCGTCCGTGCAAGATAAATTTCGTCGCATTTTTCTCAGCAACTATTGATGGCAGAAATCTGATATTTGGTCACAAGCTTCATATAGGTATGTCATATTGTGGGAAGCGTTTTTTGACCCGTCACATTCCTACTTCCTGTTTGCCGACTTAGTTGGTTTTTATACACATTGAACATACACCGTGTCCCCCGTCATATTTGGAGACATGGCTTTGTGAAGGTGGGGGACACGGATCTGAAGCGGCGGTTTCAGGTAAGCTGGTGTGAAATCATAAATTATAGCATTATTACAATTATTTAAAATATATGACTTATTTAGCGGAACACCAGGTTCATTTCGGGAGATGTTGATCCCATTTTACCCATGTTATTCGTCCGGTATATAGGTGAACACTTCTGCAATGTATGACGAGGGTAGTCAAAATTGAAAATTATTACCAGTCTCCGTCAGATTTTAGCTAATTTAAGGCTGGATGCACATACTTTCAATGACATATGCTATCTAAAAAGTCGTCCGCGTTAAATGCAATCATTATTTCAAACCATCAACGCAATATAAGAAGCATACAATCGAATTGTCTCTCGCGTTAAATTGTGGCGTATGGGGGTAAAATATTTATGACGCCAATGGTAGGGCTCACATTTTAAAAACAAGGATAATTATGTAAAATCCTTTTTATCAACAAAACATCCCACATTTGTAATGAATAATCACTTCAGAGTACATACTTCAGTGAGGGATTGTGTTAAAGAACATTGTGTACTGTAATCCTAATTTTACACTTCAAAAGTCAACAGTATTTTATTTAGACTGAAATCTGTTATTCTATATGTAGTAGGACAGTTATCGAAACAATATATTTTCCTGAGGTACTTAGAACAGACAAGTGTTTTAATATCCAAGATCGACGGCCAATGGCAATTGAATACTTTGTTGTTCCAGTAACCATGAACACCATTTTGATCCATGATGCATTCATATGGTGACTTGACATTATGTCGATAATGTTTACTGTACGGATTGATTAATATCGCCTGACACGGTCATACTAAAAAGCGACCGGGACACTTGTTGCTGTAGATACAGAATTCATTTATATTCATTTATCTTGTTTAAGAATGAATGAATGCTCTTTTATCTCAGAAAAAGAATCGATTGATAGAATGACCCACCAATATTAGGCATATTCCATACAAGACTTTATAATATATTAATTTAACAACTATAAATGATAACACATTTTATTATTATTACATTTACACTGAATTATGTAATAAATGTTGAATTTCAAGATAGTTTCAATTGCTTGGCATTGAAGGTAATTTACATACATTTTCTTAATTAAATTGTCTAAATTATGCTCAGCTTGTATATTGTGCTCTGTGCAAAACAGTTTGGATCAGAACTGCATATTTCTTCTGTGTCAAACTCGCATAGTAATTAGTCTGTCGGTCTGTCTTTTATTTTTTAGCAGATTTCATTTGTTCCTCAATCCAATATATTTATACATGACATCCCATTTTAATTTTTCAGTCAAAGTCTAAAGGATCACGATTGTTTGGCGCTTGGTTTTTATAATATATATATATACCCGGTATGCTATTTTTCACTCTGTAAGTTACGCTCATTCATTTAAACTAGAGGTTCCAAGGAGCCCGTATCGTTCTCCTGGTTGCTTCCATTATTAGTAACAGTGGGGGCCATGTTTGATGGTGTTATATTTTTAGTAACGGTAGCCATGTTGGTTGGCCTGCCAGGTCATCAGGCATAACTTTTAAAGTAGACTGAAAAAGGATGATTCAGGCCAACTTTGGTTCAAATTGGTCCAGTGATTTCAGAGATTTTTTTTTTTTTTTTTAAGTTTACAAATTTTCAATTTTCAGTAACGGCGGTGGCCATATGTTTGATGGTGGTTGATGTGATCAACCATAATTCTTAAAGGGGATCGTTAATTTATCATTTTCCCAAAAGTGTGGCAGCTATAAAATCTTTATAAGATTTTTGTTATTATCCACTCGCCAACGAAGTTGCAATGGGATATAGTAACGCTACCGTCCGTCCGTCCGTCCTTCCGTAACATCCTTGTGAACACTCTAGAATCAAAATCATTCAATGGATTTTAACCAAACTTGGTATATACTTAGTCCTTAATAGCATCTGGAGCTCTATTGATTTTCAAGATCATAGGTCAAAGGTCAAGGTCACAGGGTCTAATTTTTACCGCGTAACATCCTTGTGAACACTCCAGAATCCACATCCTTCAATGGATTTTAACCAAACTTGGTACATACTTAGTCCTTAGGAGAGTCTGAAACCCGATTAATGTTCAAGGTCATAGGTCAAAGGTCAAGGTCACAAGGTCTAATTTTTACCCTGTAACATCTTTATGAACACTCTAGAATCAACATCCTTCAATGGATTTTGACCACACTTGGTACATACTTAGTTCTTAAGAGAATCGGAAACCCTATTGATGTTCAAGGTCAAAGGTCAAGGTCATCGGGTCAAGATTTTTTACCGCGTAACATCCTTGTGAACACTCTAGAATCAACATCCTTCAATGGATTTTGACTAAACTTGGAGCATGCTTAGTACTTAAGAGAATCTGAAACCCTATTGATTATCAAGGTCATAGGTCAAAGGTCAAAGTCACAGGGTCAAATGTTTAGGCGAGGAGATATGCCACGCTTTGCGTTGCCCTTGTTGATTTTACTATATGTTCTATTTTTAGTAACGATGGATATGTTAGTTGGTCTGCCAGGTCATCAGAGTAGACTCCCTAAGGATGATTCAGGCCAATGTTGGTTCAAATTGGCCCAGTTGTTTCAGAGGAGAAGCAATTTTTATAAAGGTTAAGGATTTTCACGTGACCAATTTTGGTCAAATTTTCTATTTTTAGTAACGTTGGCAGCCATGTTTGACAGCGTTTGGGTTGATCAACCATAATTCATAAAGGTGATCATTAATGTATAATTTTTCCAAAGTTTGGCAGCTATTAAACCTTTAACAGCGGCCATGTTGGTTGGTTGGCGTGGTCATCGGACATAACTGTTAAAGCTGATCCCCCAAAGATGATTCAGACCAACGTTGGTTTAAATTGGCCCTGTATTTTCAGAGAAGAAAATCTTTTTTATAAAAGTTTATTTCTCAGCCTACGTGTTATGCAATCTACAAATGTATATGCAACTCGATTACATCGCTTTGGAAGTTTTGACTGAAGGCCTCAACCTATGACAGAAGGTCTCAACTTATCATAATTGCGTCTATCATTTCCATTCTTGTAGTGAGATCGAACCTGTCAATAAAATTATATCACCCGACCACGTCATTGTCATGGAACCTTTTTGTTATGCAAGGAAATAGCTGAAATTGCACGACGAAATACACAAAATGAAAAGTGATTTCTCCTTCAATTTTAACTGTTTTTCACAACGGAAAGCATGAAAAGTTTACATTTTCATATCAGAAGGGAATAGCATTCTCTGATTTTTAAAACATGTCCCGAAATATCTAGAAATATGAGATAAAACAATTTACCGTGCACACGTTTGTAAATTTTCCACGACAGATGGTCTCAACCGGAAGTTGCAGATACCTTTTTGCCTGCTCAACATTATGTTGAGACCACAGGCGTGATAAAACCACATTTTTTCAAAACATTATTCCAAAGTCAATTCTTGTTTAATTTTGATGACATTTTTACCAATAAGAGCGATGATATATGTAGTTTTCTGTGATTATTTCAAAATATTTATTTGAAGCACAGATTTTAAATATTCACAATTTGAAAACAAACTTAAATTATTTGTCTTCAAAAGTATTATAATTGCATTGTGTTTTTGACATTAAAAATTTTGTTTTGCGTTTCACTGTGAACTCGTAAAATGCTTCTATTATAAACTTATGCTGACATTACAGTGTACAACTACATTTAATTTTTTCTGTATTGGTAAAAATTTCATCAAAATCGAACAAGAATTGACTTTGGAATAATGTTTTAAAAAAAAAAAGGTTTTATATGAAATATATAGTAAGAAATTAAGATGACATAATACTTTTTGCACGTCTCTGTAAATCGTTATAAGGAAGTGTTAATAGTAACTTATTATGTAATGATACAGGATGTAAGTATATGTAACCGGATCACCGGATAAAACAAAATTTATCAAAAGATCCAATTATGAATAGATTAGGAC
>MJUT01017713.1:900557-918189 GCA_002080005.1 Gigantidas platifrons | reverse complement strand
GACAGACAATACTATGACTAAAAGTTAGAATATACCAAAGAAGTAATCAGAAGTCGTAAATCAAAGGACAGACAATACTATGACTAAAAGTTAGAATATACCAAAGAAGTAATCAGAAGTCGTAAATCAAAGGACAGACAATACTATGACAAAAAGATAAGAAACAAAAGGACAAACAAAGATCTACAAAACACTATACAGAAAACTAAAGATTGCTTTCGTTCAGTGTTTACCAGATATATTGAGCAATGCGAACCAAAATACTCAATCTGAATATCTATTAAATAGGACAGCAATCACACTAACGAAAATCATGTTAAACATTCTATAACTGTGACGCTGTTATGCTTTATTATACACTGAGCTGAGCTATGTCGCGTAATAAAGATATAATAATAACATGGTATAATAATTAATTGGTAAGAACTCTCCCCCCCCTCCCGAAGTTTGAAGATATCATTGAGAAGATGTTAATAGAAGAACGACAGATATTACGATGAGTAAAAGACAAAAAGACAAAAAGACAAATCATGGTCAAGAAATCTCCATAACACTGACGATTGAGTAACACGTACCCCACTTAGAACTGGGAACAAATCTCCATAACACTGACGATTGAACAACACGTACCCCACTCAGAACTGGGAACAAATCTCCATAACACTGACGATTGAACAACACGTACCCCACTCAGAACTGGGAACAAATATCCATAACACTGACGATTGAGTAACACGTACCCCACTCAGAACTGGGAACAAATCTCCATAACACTGACGATTGAGTAACACGTACCCCACTCAGAACTGGGAACAAATCTCCATAACACTGACGATTGAGTAACACGTACCCCACTCAGAACTGGGAACAAATCTCCATAACACTGACGATTGAACAACACGTACCCCACTCAGAACTGGGGTGAACTCAGGTGATGACATAAGATACGTAAATAGGTATATAACAAGTTGTCTTCTTCTCTTAGTAGGGCCCGGCTGGCTCAATGAAAAAGGTAGTTGGATTACCCAACAACTCATACAAGCCTATCACCAATCCATTATGGCATGGGTTCGCGCCCGGCTTTGTAAATTATAAAAAAGGGTGCACTCGACTCACAGCCGCAAGTGATAAAGTTTACCAGTTGCTTACCTATGGTCGTTGGTTCTCTCCGGGTACTAAGTCTTCTCCACCACTAAAACTGGTCGCCATGATATAACTGAAATATTGCTGAAAGTGGCGTTAAACACAATAAATCAAATAAAATAAAATCTTCTCTTAGTTGTTATGTAGTGCCTTCTTTTAGTCGTAATTTGTACGCTATGGTAGTTAGATAAACCTATACATTTTTACAATGTCTATCCTTACAAACGTGTATGAGTTTGTCTTCCTGGTGTGGCAAGATGCACTCAATACATTTATCTTATGTAATACTGACTACTATATTAAGATGGAAGGAGTGGTCAATTGAACGACATAAACCTAGTCAGAATTAGATGATTGTTTGACATTTCTTATTTTATTATTTGGCGATCCACTCAAACAACTTCCCGTATCTTATGTTAGATGGAGTTTTCATCCATGAAAGCTCTGTAACCACAATTATATACAAGACGTCAAGACTTTATATACAGTGATGTGCAAAAAGTATTCGGTCACTGTAATGTTTTACCATATATTTCATATAAAACCACATTTTTTCGAAACATTATTCAAAAGTCCATTCTTGTTTAATTTTGATGACGTTTTTACCAATAAGAGCGATGGTATATGTAGTTTTCTGTGATTATTTTAAAATATTTATTTGAAGCACATATTTTAAATATTCACAATTTAAAAACAAACTTAAATTATTTGTCTTCAAAAGTACTATTATTGCATTGTGTTTTTGACATTCAAAATTTAGTTTTGTGTTTCACTCGTGAACTCGTAAAATTCTTCTATTATAAACTTATGCTGAAATTAAAATGTAAAACTACATTTAATTTTTCCTGTATTGGTAAAAATTTCATCAAAATCGAACAAGAATTGACTTTGGAATAATGTTTTGAAAAAAATATGGTTTTATATGAAACATATAGTAATAAATTAAGGTGACCGAATACTTTTTGCACGTCTCTGTAAATCGTTATTACGAAGTGTTAATAGTAACTTATTATGTAATACAGGATGAAAGTACATGTAACTGGATTACCGGATAAAACAAAATTTATAAAAAGATCCAATTAGGAATAGATTAGGACAGCAATAAATCACAGTGATGCCAGGGTTTTATTAAATCCACCAGGTTTATCTTTATCCTGGTAACCATTTGAAAGAACAATGGCATACAGATATACAACTATTATGAACTATACAATAAATACATACATTTCAAAATAAATATTCAAATTTTATTGAATTAAATTGAATTGAAGAGAAACTAACAAAAATACTTAACATGTCAACTCCCGAACAAATTAAGACTGTTGCGTCTTTCATTAGAACTGAGAGAGTGAGACTCATCACAGTCATAATTGCAGTTCATGTTATTGTATTTTTTTTTCATGTAGTCATGTATGCTTTATTTGTCTTGTCTGTACATGTATATTAAGTAGATTGTAATGCTAAAACCCAAATGGGTTACTTATGTGCATTAATAAAATAAAATAAAAATTAATAAATGTATAAAGTATGAACACTATAGCATGGCCATAACAAGACTCTTTAAATGAGGCAAAACACGTCATTGCCGAGTGGAGAGAGACGACAAAATTTGGGTAAGATGTCTGGGGGCCGCAAACGGCCCCCAAAAGTTCAGACTTGAAATACGCAAAATCCTCGATTCTAGCCATTTCCTGGCATCTTTTTTCTAGTTCAGTAATCAAAACTTTTTTATGATTTAATATGTGTACTTTCTACTTTACCAGGCAAGAGGGAGTATTTCGAAATCCATGTACACAAGAAATGCACTAAGCTAACACCAGAAGAATTAAAAACAATTGCATCAATGTCTCTGGTAACACTTAAGAAGAATTCTATCCGATCCTGGGCCCAGCTATATTGTTGAGTAAAAAAACCCATTAAAAAGTAAAATCAGTGCCATTTTCTATTCACTTTCTGTGCTTTTTGGCCTTATGAACCTATTTGATGGTGCTATAAGAGGCTAATAAATCCATGAATCATATCAGAGAAATAAACTATTGACTGTCATTTTCTGTGATGACGGAGACAAGTGATGCAAAAATATTCAATTAAATGCATCACTGCAGCACAAAAGAATGTCAGTGACTTGAGACGATTTTATTTTGTCGTTGGACATATCTTTAAGACGTTTTTATGTCTTTTAAATGTATCTAAAGACACAAAACTGTCTCACTCACAGAATATATATAGACCAGCTTTCTTTTGCCTTGTGGTGTTCAATAAATAAGGATATATATATATATATATATAATACTGAAATTAATGAAAAATAACTGATAACTATACTCGACATTTTGTAATCAATCAATTTATTAATTTTTATATAAGCGTTTCCGTGTACAGTGCTGGGATAAATGTTAAAAATGAGAGTTCGAAACATATATTTTTTTTATGTAATTGTAAGAGGAATTAAGTTTTGAACATGTTTTAGTTGTCCATAAAAAATCAATTTTACGGTGGCCAGAGGCATCATATCGTCTTAAAATGTTTTCCCGATTCACAGCCATGTTTCTGTGAAAATGGAGCGTTGCTAAGCTACACAAAGGTTCTCCCGGCATTGTCGACCTTACCCAGGTCTTATGTTCTGCGCAAGGCCGAGAATGAGCGTTCGCAACATACAGACAGCCGTTAATTACTGGAAGAACATACAACTTGTCTTCAAGTGTTAGTGCAGATTGCAGCACAGATATATTTTGATGAGTAGGATGATCACCAACTTTAAGTTTCCACCTAAAAGTCTCCCTTTCAAGACAGATCTGCGTCAAAAGCAACAGTAGCATGGGAGTTAAATTTGTCATGTTTTTAGGGATTAAATAGTATCCCGTCATATGATTTTTTAAGTCATCTGGAAAGCGTCTCTCCAGTTCGGATATTACGTGAAATATAAAGAGAGAACATGTTTATTGGTCAATGTTTCATTGTGTTTGTATCCGGTCCACCATTGTCCCGAGCTGACGTCCAGTTTTTTAGAGACAGAACTTGACTGCTATCGTGACGCTAAATGACAATATACATTCAGGGCAAGAACTGGGCTAAGAATGAAATGTGTGAAAAGGATGCTGTATGCCTGAAATCATCATGTGTTCGATAAACCTGTTTGATGTCTTCGCAACGATGTCGGTAGACTTCAAACAGTAACCGTAGACATTTAAAAAATAATTCAGTGGATATCGTTTCTATCGCAATAGAGATTTATATTTTATATTTTTTAATAAGATCTTTGTATAAAACAAACTATTTTTTTTCGTAAATTTCAGTATGAGGCATTTGCCTCATTTGCCTCAATGTAGTTACGGCCATGTATAGATATGTATTGAAACACAGTTGTTGCGATTCTGGTTGGAACTCAGTTTGTGGGTTTTAATGAAAAACCAGGAAGATAAGTTAAGTGGTAGTAACATTCTCTGACGTAAGTGGGGAATATTTTATCAGGATATGTGGTTTTATATGAAATATATAGTAAGAAATTAAGGTGACCGAATACTTTTTGCACGTCACTGTATAACGTTATTACGAAGTGTTAATAGTAACTTATTATGTAATACAGGATGTAAGTACATGTAACTTGANCAGCAGATAAAACAAAATTTATAAAAAAAAATCCAATTAGGAATAGATTAGGACAGCACTAAATCACAGTGATGCCAGGGTTTTATTAAATCCACCAGGTTTATCTTTATTCTGGTAACCATTTGCAAGAACAATGGCATACAGATATACAACTATTATGAACTATACAATAAATACATACATTTCAAAATAGATATTCAAATTTTATTGAATTAAATTGAATTGAAGAGAAACTAACAAAAATACTTTACCCGTCAACACCCGAACACATTAGGACTGTAACGTCTTTCATAAGACAGTCATTAGAACTGAGAGAGTGAGACTCATCACAGTCATAATTGCAGTTCATGTTATTGTACTTTTTTTATGTAGTCATGTATGCTTTAATTGTCTTGTCTGTACATGTATATTAAGTAGATTGTAATGCTAAAAACCAAATGGGTTACTTATGTGCATTAATAAAATAAAATAAAAATTAATAAATGTATAAAGTATTGAACACTATAGCATGGCCGTAACAAGACTCTTTTTAAATGAGGCAAAAACTTGTCATCGCCGAGCGGAGACAGACGACAAAATTTGGGCAAGATGTCTGGGGGCCGTAAGGCGGCCCCCAACAGTTCAGACTTCAAATACGCAAAATCCTCGATTCTAGCCATTTCCTGGCATCTTTTTCCTAGTTCAGTAATCAAAACTTTTTTATGATTTAATATGTGTACTTTCTACTTTACCAGGCAAGAGGAAGTATTTCGAAATCCATGTACACAAGAAATGCACTAAGCTAACACCAGAAGAATTAAAAACAATTGCATTAATGTCTCTGGTAACACTTAAGAAGAATTCTATCCGATCCTGGGCCCAGCTATATTGTTGAGTAAAAAACCCATTAAAAAGTAAAATCAGTGCCATTTTCTATTCACTTTCTGTGCTTTTTGGCCTTATGAGCCTATTTGATGGTGCTATAAGAGGCTAATAAATCCAGAATCATATCAGAGAAATAAACTATTGACTGTCATTTTCTGTGATGACGGAGACCAAGTGATGCAAAAATATTCAATTAAATGCACCACTGCAGCGCAAAAGAATGTCAGTGACTTGAGACGATTTTATTTTGTCGTTGGACATATCTTTAAGACGTTTTTATGTCTTTTAAGTGTATCTAAAGACACAAAACTGTCTCACTCACAGAATATATATAGACCAGCTTTCTTTTGCCTTGTGGTGTTCAATTGACTATATATATATAATACTGAAATTAATGAAAAATTACTGATAACTATACTCGACATTTTGTAATCAATCAATTTATTAATTTTTATATAAGCGTTTTCGATAAATGTTAAAAATGAGAGATCGAAAGAGATATTTTTTATATAATTGTAAGAGGAATTAAGATTTGAACATGTCTTAGTTGTCCAAAAAAAATCAATTTTACGGTGGCCAGAGGCATCATATCGTCTTAAAATGTTTTCCCGATTCACAGCCATGTTTCTGTGAAAATGGAGCGTTGCTAAGCCACACAAAGGTTCTCCCGGTATTGTTGACCTTATCCAGGTCTTATGTTCTGCGCAAGGCCGAGAATAAGCGTTCGCAACATACAGACAGCCGTTAATTACTGGAAGAACAAACAACTTGTCTTCAAGTGTTAGTGCAGATTGCAGCCCAGGTATATGTTGATGAGTAGGATGATCACCAACTTTAAGTTTCCACCGAAAAGTCTCCCTTTCAAGACAGATCTGCGTCAAAAGCAACAGTAGCATTGGGAGTTAAATTTGTCATGTTTTTAGGGATTAAATAGTATCCCGTCATATGATTTTTCAAGTCATCTGGAAAGCGTCTCTTCAGTTCGGATATTACGTGAAATATAAAGGGAGAACATGTTTATTGGTCAATGTTTCATTGTGTTTGTATCCGGTCCACCATTGTCCCGAGCTGACATCCAGTTTTTTAGAAACAGAACTTGACTGCTATCGTGATGCTAAATGACAATATACATTACATCAGGACAAGAACCGAGCTAAGAATAAAATGTGTGAAAAGGATGCTGTATGCCTGAAATCATCATGTGTTCGAAAAAACTGTTGGATGTCTTTGAGGTCAATTATGTCTTACATCGCAACGATGTCGGTAGACTTCAAACAGTAACCGTAGACATTAAAAATATAATTCAGTGGATATTGTTTCTATCGGAATAGAGATTTATATTTTATATTTTTTTTAATAAGATCATTGTATAAAACAAACTATTTTTTTTCCGTAAATTTCAGTATGAGGCATTTGCCTCATTTGCCTCAATGTAGTTACGGCCATGTATAGTTATGTATTGAAACACAGTTGTTGCGATTCTGTTTTGAACTCAGTTTGTGGGTTTTAAGCAAAAACCAGGAAGATAAGTTAAGTGGTAATACTATAAGGACCAGAAGTGTAACATTCTCTGACGTAAGTGGCGAATATTTTATCAGGATATGTGAAGTGCTTTTTTAAATTTGTATCAATGACTTAAGTGACCGGCATGGTATAAGTAAAGACAATAAATCAGGTTATATCATTCCTTTGTTTGATGAGAAGACAGACTTAGTTAAGGTAAGACTTTTGTTAATAATTTCCCCTTAAAATTATAAAATATATTCGGACGTGAATATTCACGGAAAATGAACGAACTTTATTAAATTTTAAATGGCACATATGGTCTACAGTTGTACAATCAAGTTTTGGGGATTTTTTTTTGTCAAAAAGGTAGGTGTGGGTATACAGTGCTAATAAAATAACTGAACTTTTTACTACATAATGTAGTTTATTAAAGCTAAGGTCTATTGCCCTCTGGTATAGGTAAGATTAACCGCTTTGTCCAGTCTATTATTTATGACTGTACATAATGAAGGTCATTCCAGAAACGCGTCGTACAAACAGTAAAATATCTATAGGTCTGAATTACCTCAATTTAGAGAATTGTTCGCGTGGACTGCCTTACATATTTAAAGAATTGTTCACGTGGGCTGCCTTACATCGTTAAAGAAGTGTACCCGTGGGTTGCCTTACATTGTTAGAGAAGTGTTCGCGTGGGCTGCCCTGCATAGTTAAAGAATTGTTCGCTTGGGCTGCCTTACATAGTTAAAGAAGTGTTCCCGTGGGCTGTCCTACATTGTTAAAGAAGTGTTCCCGTGGGTTGCCTTACATTGTTAAAGAAGTGTTCCCATGGGTTGCCTTACATTGTTAAAGAAGTGTTGCCGTGGATTGCCTTGCATTGTTAAAGAAGTGTTCCCATGGGTTACTTTACATTGTTAAAGAAGTGTTCCCGTGGGTTGCTTTACATTGATAATGAAGTCTTCTGGTGGTCTCCCCTACATAATTAAGGAAGTGTTGCTCGAGTTGTTGGGTTTCATTGTGTTGTATGTGCTTTTTTCATCGTTATGTGTCATGTGACCAATGTTATGTGTCATGTGACCAATGTTTCCTGTGTTATCTATTCTGGATTGCCTCGTCAGTTTATTTAAAGACATGTGAGAAAGTTAATGTCCTTTTTTAATTACCTTTTGTTGATTATATATTACCTCTACGTATCAAACATTTCATTGGACAATTAATACCATAGAAGACAGCCTCATATACGAACGTTTCGACTTTACATCCATGTGTTTTTGCTAGGAATCAAATCTAATTTGTTATTTGTATTTATCTATATAAACTGGTGCTCAGCCCGATTTCCATATCAGATGACATTTATATTTTTAACAGCAACACAACGGGTACCATTTGTGGAGCAGGAACTGTTTACCTTTCCAGGATATCTCCGTTTACCAAAGGTTATAGGTGGGTTCGTGTTGCTCGATCTTTAGTATAATGTGTAATGATTTGTAGAGCATTGTTCCTTTTCTTTCGGTCATTGTATTGTCTGTCCTTTTTCTTTTGGTCATTGTATTGTCTGTCCTTCTTCAGTTTACGACATCTGGTACCATCTTTGATATCTTCAAGCATTTCTTATGTCTGTGTTTAACGTCTTCAGTTCTGTTCGACCCTAAATCTGTGAGAAACCGAAGTTAATAAAAATATCAACGTGTGTAATAAACATGCTACCATTGGATGTGGAGTAGATGTGCTTTGCTGTATTTAACTTCATCAAAGCATATTTTATTAGAATAACTGACATAATATAAATAAACTTATTAAATTGATTTAAAAATACAAGTTTTTAATTTTTCAGTACCGTTTCATGTCACTTTATTGATTTAATAATATGCATTTGTTCTGTCAGCAGGTGCTCGTTTTTATTATGTGACGTTGCAAACTTTACGACGTCAGTGAAAATTCGAAAGTACCGCATCTGGTCCCTTTTTGTCAGACGCAGTCACATATAGAACAACATCAAGTGTACAATAGGATTCAGAAACAACCAAATGCCTTTTTTAAATGTGTTTCTTATGAAGAACGTTATTTATTGTGTTCATTGTACGTGTTGCTTTTAATCATTAATTAAGATCTTTGTTTACAGAATCAGTGAAGATGTCAAAGTTTTGTGTTTTCTGTCTGGTGGTAATTTTCTGTCTCCAAATGTCATCTTCACAGAGATGTAAGTATGTTTATTCCTTTATGGCAAGAAAGTTTAAACTGTGATGATCAACAACTTCATCAATACCAACAAAACTACCTACCTCTAACCAGTGATGGTCAACAACAATTCCACCAATATCAACAAAGGAAAGAACTACAATTAAACAGTGATGGTCAACAACTCCACCAATATCAACAAACCCACCTTACCTCTAAGAAGTGATGGTCAACAATTCCTGCAATATCAACAAAGCGAACTACACAAATTTCACACACAATGCCGTTTCTACAATATTGATGAACGATCATCGACCGTTATAGATCTGTTCAACGTAAATAGAAGAAACTTTCCCAAATCTAAATCGGAAATACAGATTTTGTATAAATATTTCGCGGAATTTATTTTGGCGATTTACGTTTGACCGCGAAAATAACCAGCTATACGGTACCTCTAAGCAGTGATTGTCAACAATTTCACCAATATCAACAACGAGAACTACCTCTAAGCAGTGTTGGTCAACAATTTCACCAATATCAACAACGCGAACTACCTCTAAGCAGTGATGGTCAACAATTCCGCCAATATCAACAAACACAAACTACCTCTAAGCAGTGATGTTCAACAATTCCGCCAATATTAACAAAACAAACTACCTCTAAGCAGTGATGTTCAACAATTCCGCCAATATCAACAAAACAAACTACCTCTAAGCAGTGATGGTCAACAATTCCGCCAATATCAACAAACACAAACTACCTCTAAGCAGTGATGTTCAACAATTCCGCCAATATCAACAAAATAACCTACCTCTAAGCAGTGCAAGTTTTGAATATTCTATGACAACAGTATCCTTGGTGTAAAGATTTTGATGGACATTATGCTCCATGAAAGAAAAGACAGCTTAAATCAGTTTCAAAATGGCACCAGTTTTAAAGAAGTGGTCGTTGATTGTCTGTTGTAAGGCTACATTATCCGAATCTGTGACCTTTCCTCCTTTTATTTGTGAAAATCAGATCATCTTTTGATTAGACCATCCAAATAAATCCTTTAAAATCTAAAGGCTAATTTATTTTTGTAGATTTTTTCGTCACCAATATCGATGCAATTATTTGACAAATATTACATTTTGTAATTAATTCATTTAGACTGTCCAATTTGATTGGTGAGAAGGGTGACACGTGACATAGGAATATTGCAATTTGACCAGTTATTTAAGCGAACAACGATGCAACCACGCCCACTTCTGTAACCATATTTGGACGCCACATTGCAAACTAACCAGATGCACCGAAAAAACAGTTAAAAAACATTTTTTTTTCAATTATTGTATTTACTAATTTGAAATTTACTTTTAAGCTGTTCTTGCGTTTTCTGTACATGTATATGGTTGTTAAAACATTGACATAATTATATTTTTAGTGTTTCATATATAATAATAGTTTGATCAACTCTGACACACCAACAAAACTACAAAAAAATGCATTCATTTATTAATTAAAAACAAGATAAAAACAAACAATACGACTTTTATTCGACAATTTCACTATAAATGATAAATAATGAATATTACCATCTAAACTTTATTACAGGGTCGCCTATATTGGAACATACTGGAGGACTTTCCGACAATATCGGAGCATTGCGTACTTTTCCAAGTCGGTCTAACGTGGGTGGTTATCTTCATGCTAATCTTAGTAATCCATCAATCGTAGGTATGTGTTTATATGAGCAATGTATATCCAATAGAACCACAGTATATCGATATCGAGTGGACAAAACTTTTACTTCAAATTAGACGACTATTCGAGTTATCGGGGATACACTTTACAAGCAACATTACAAATGGATCTTATCTTTACTTCGAGTTATCCAAGATACATTATATATGTAACATTACAAAAAGATCATATCTTTACTTCGAGTTATCGGTGATACATTATATAGGTAACATTACAAACGGTTCATATATTTACTTCGAGTTATCCGTGATACATTATATAGGTAACATTGCTAGCATATCATACCTTTATTTCGAGTTATCAGTGATACATTATATAGAAAACATTACGAACATATCATTTCTTTACTTCGAGTTATCCGTAATACATTCTACAGGTAACATTACATACAAATCATATCTTTATTTCGAATTATCCGTGATACATTATATAGATAACATTACGAACATATCATTTCTTTTACTTCGAGTTATCCGTGATACATTATACAGGTAACATTACAAACGGTTCATATATTTACTTTGAGTTATCCGTGATACATTATATAGGTAACATTACAAACATATCATATCTTTATTTCGAGTTATTCGTGATACACTATATAGCTAACATTACAAACGGATCATATCTATATTTCGAGTTATCCGTGATACATTATATAGATAACATTACGAACATATCATTTCTTTACTTCGAGTTATCCGTAATACATTCTACAGGTAACATTGCAAACATATCATATCTTTACTTCGAGTTATCCGTTATGTAGCATTACAAACGGATCATACAATTACTTCGAGGTACGCATCGGGAGTTTAATGGCTACCGTGCTCCTTTCGAGAGTGATAGAGCGTGGATGCGAGTACCGATTGGGTTAAGCCAAAGACTTTGTGTTTGGTATTTGTTGTTTCTCCACCAAGCACACAGCATTAAGGAGAAAGAGCAAAGACTGGTTGGATCGGAATCAGGATAATGTGTCCGAGTGGAGCGACATGTCTATCCGCGGACTGTTTTTTCAGTGCGCTAGCACTATGAAAGTCTAGCTAAGCGTGTTGGTCTAGTACAAAGCGGACTTCATCATCATCTCATTGAAAATTAACTTGTTTTCGCCATGATATACTAGTAGCTAAACAAATTGTTGAGTTAAACAACAATCACTCGCTCATTAATTCGAGCTATCTGTGATTCGTGGGTAGCATTACATATGATATATATATAATTAAATGGATCAGTAAGATATCTTATAATATTTTCATTAAAATACAGCGAACACTTAATTTTAATTTCCAAAAGGCAATAATATATATGATTTGATAATGACATGTCTTGAAGATATTTATGGTTGATTTATGTGTTTCATTTTAATTTGTCTAGATGGTGGTGGAGTGCGAGGGAGATACCAAGGTCGTCGGTTTAATATTGGTGCAGATTTAAATGCGAGGTTTCCATCAAGAAATCCACCATCGTATGGTATGTATTCGTAAAATTCTTTCTGTGCTCATTAACCTCAACATTTTATGTAATAATCCTCAGGGGCGGATCCAGGAGGAGGAGGGGGGGGCGCAGCCGGCGCCCCCTTAAAATTGGAAAAAATATGATTTTTTTTGCGTAAAATCGTGATTTTTCACACGAAATACCCAAAAAAAATTTAAGTGCGCCCCCCCCCCCCAACTTGAAATCCTGGGTCCGCCCCTGATCCTTTCTGTCTTTATACAACATTGACTGGTCAACGTTCTAGAACTGTTGGTATTTAGATAGATATGATTGATTTTTTGTGTTTAACGCCACTTTCAGCAATATTTCAGCTATGTCATGGCGACCAGTTTTAGTGGTGGAAGAAGCCAGAGTACCCGGAGAGAACCATTAACCACGGGCAAGCAACTGGTAAACTTTATCACTTGCGGCTGCGAGTCAAGTGCACCCTTTTTGTAATTTACAAAGCCGGGCGCGAACCCACGCCGTATTGGTGATAGGCTTGTATGAGTTGTTAGATAATCCAACTACCTAACTCATTGAGCCACCCGAGCCCTTGGTATTTAGAAAACTGAGTCTACATCGTTATAAAAATCTGAACTTCTAATATTACTTATTTTAATGAATAAAATGAAAAGCAAAACAAATATCATATTGCCGGAAAACTTCCAAAATCCAATCGCAATGAACATCTTAGAGAGAGACAAAATCGATAACTCTAATACACATATACCTGAACGATCACTTTCCTTGTTTGGTACAGGCACTTCAATATATAGTGGCGGGTTTAAACTAGATTTATTGACTTAAACCTCTCTTCTTGTAGTAAAATGAATTTTATTCTGGTCTTAACCAACAGAATCGACCTTCCTGTCTAGTGAGGGCCCGGGTGGCTCAATGAGTTAGGTAGTTGGATTACATAACAACTCATACAAGCCTATCACCAATACGGCGTTGGTTCGCGCCCGGCTTTGTAAATTACAAAAAAGGTACACTCGACTCACAGCCGCAAGTAATAAAGTTTACCAGTTACTTGCCCATGGTCGGTGGTTCTCTCCGGGTACTCCGGCTTCTTCCACCACTAAAACTGGTCGCTATGACATATCTGATATATAGCTGAAAGTGGCGTTAAACACACAAAAAAATCAAATTTTATCTAGTGGTCAGTTAACACTATGAAGCATTCACTGACCCTAATATTTCTATTGTCATTCATTTTGTGATAGTATGTGATCTTTGTGAGTGGAATCGAATCTGTGCAGCTATTTTAATCCTTGTTTATATATGTATTGCCACTGGAGATCTAATTATGAAGGGTTTAACCCTGCCACTTTTTTTTTTATGTAAATACGTTTCGATTCCGAATAGGGCATCCCATGCCGCAATTCTTGATTTGGACGTCCCATACTCGAACAGAATACATTACGAATTTCTTTTTAATAATATGAACTGAGAAGATTATAACCATATGTTATTGTCTATTTTACTTCTTCCTTTTCGGACCGCTAGGTTGGTGTAATGGTTAGCGTGCTAGCCACGAGTGCCGAAGGTCGAGAGTTCGAGCCCAGGTCGTGTCAAACCAAAGATAATGAAATATAGATCTGCTCTCCTTGAGTGCCGCGGATCATGGGTTCGATCCAAAACAAGGAATATACAATTGGTATATGCTGCTTCTGCACAAAGAAGACAACATTAAGGAGTAATAAGGGTAGCTTAGAATCAGGAAAATGTTTCCGAATGGACCGATAAGTCTTCCGTGAAGTGGTGTGTACAGTTTTATAACATTAAACATGAGTCCATACAATTTCAAATTGTTTTTCGTTGCGCGCCCCCTTTTTTATTCTTAGTAATGGCTCCTTGTGATAGGTATCTATGAATACCCCATATGTAAAGAAAATTTGGTACTTTACGCTACATTAACTACATCAATGTTATTATCTATTTCAAGGTCTTGGGTTAAATGGAGGTGCTAATCTAGGACGAGGCTGGAATCTAGGTGCGACATTGAATTCACATTTCCAGAGAGGACGTCGTCCTGATTATAGTGGTAAGTAGTAGCTGTGTAGTAAGATGTCCAACAAGCGCCTGTCATGACGTTGATTTTAATCGAAATCATCACGTGATCAATAGGCAAATTTTCGTCATTGTTTCTTAGTGTCGGTGTTTCTCACTTTTCTTTAAATTAAACCACGCCTTATCCCTTTTATACGATATCAGTAATTGATAGTATTACTTGAATGGTCATGCTTTCCCCCTGATATTTAAATTTGTTGATGTCGGGACACGTCTAAGGGACCGACCATTTAAATTGCAGGGGGTGGAGGGGTTATGTTTTTTTTTAATATCGTTCATAAAAAAAATTTCGGACAACACGAGAGTTAGAATATTTATTTTTGTTGTCGCGCAAAGCGCGAATTTTTTTCTCCAGAATTTAATATTAGGTTATATAACTCAAAAACTGAATCAGATTATGTTTTTTCCTCCACCAAAATCAGAATATTTTTTCGTAGCTGCTAGGTTAAGCTACGTAGATAAATCCTATTGAACGGAAAGTTAGCCTAGCCGCTATGTAGCTCTAGCTAGCATAAACAAATTATGCTAGCTTTTGAATCCAAGATGGCGGCAAAAACTAAATTTAATTTCGTAAGGCAAAAATAGTAGCATTGCAGGAAGTGGCAACGCTTTTAATACGGATGATAATTTATTAAGGTAACTAGACAAATACGATTAGCTAAAATGTTCCAATAAATTATTCTATATGATTATCGCCATATTTGTTAGCACTGCTACGTAGCTAATCGTTCAATAACGTCATGGCTATTTTACCTAGCAGCTAGGCTAGCTGTTACGATATTGAACGCAACCCTGGTCTACACGGTATTGGTGGTAAAATTCGTGAATGTGAAGGTCAAACTTATTCTCTAGTTTTTAATATCGCGATTGTTTTCAAGTCCAAAAATAATTCGCGATGTTGGAATCATTAAAATTGAAAGCAGACAGTACTAAAGTAGTTCTGTTCCGGTACTGTTAACTCATCATTTACAAATTAAACAATGTGGCAGCTAGACCAAGAAATGTGTTCAGAGATTCCGAAGTTGTGATAAAACGTCTTAAAAAATATCACAAGGTCACCAGTTAGAATTACATGTTTGTGATATTATTGAAGGAACTTTTCATAAGCAAGTACACTGCTTTATCGGTAAAAACAGTTTCCTTTGATGTTTACTACCCGATAAATTTAGTAACAACGTTCAGTTGACCACCGACTCGTGATACAAGAAATTATCAGCTGTTGGTCATTTGTCATGCGCGTCTAACGTGACGTCACTAAACCTTTCATTAAAAAAAAGGTCAAAACAAAACAAAAAAATCGCAAAGACCTGTGTTAAAAAAAAATATTAGTATTAAAGAAAAAGGTCAAAGCACAACAAAACAAATCACAAAGCTGTGTTAAAATTGTGAAATTACCGATAAAAAAATTATTAGTATTTTTTTCGCTCAACAAGGATTATCAGGTCCATATCAGATTCGCTCTTCGAGCTCATCTGATATGGACCTGATAATCCTTGTCTTGCGAAAAAAATATTAATAATTAATATATAACAATAAACAATACAATTTGTCTGTCCATGTTGGGCATCGTCCATGAGCATTAACAGCATTACCAGGTTTGTTAGTAATAATATGCAACCAATATTTCATAATTGCATTTTTTCTAATGACATTCATTAGTAAAGTGACCAAGCTCACCACATAAGAAACAATTTAATACATTTTTACCCATATTTCAGATTAGCCTACTTATTAAAACTGAACCAACCATACGATCAAATAAATAACAATGTTCTCAATAAAAATAGTACTGAATTGCTTGTCCTTCGCGGGTGTCTGGATTCACCCCAGGTTTTTTGGTAGGGTCCGTGTTGCTCATCTTTTTAGTTTTCTGTGTTGTGGTTTTTGGTAGGATCCGTGTTGCTCATTTTTTTAGTTTTCTGTGTTGTGGTTCTTTATTTTTATTTTGTATGTCTTCGTCTTGTGTACCCAATCTTGCCAGTTTCTCTCAATCGTAACTACTCGGCCATTCTCGCTACCCTGCAAATAACCTCGTACGTAGATAGTAGAAATTCTTCTTAAATTGTTTGCCGGAAGTTAAGCTGCACAAAAATATAGTCCACAAAAATCCAATAAGGAAGACATACTAAGTAAAATCTAATCATGCAAAACAAATTAAAAATTCAACTTTTATCCATGAAAATAATTGAAATATAGAAAATTGTTTAAAATATAACTTTATCAAACTTTCATGTAACTGACATGTGAAAAGTAGTTATATTTATCCGCCACCTACGTATGAGGTTATTTGCAGGGTAGCGAGAATGGCCGAGTAGTTACGATTGAGTTTCTCTAGTTTGTCCATTCTTGGTTTCCCCTTCGATTTTCTCTAACGTTTATTGAAATTAATATCCTAGTTGTTATTTTTAACGTTTATAGAAACTTCCCATTGAAACGTAAGAGTATTCTTATGTACAGGTAAGAGCCTACAGTTTCTACTTCACAATTTTCAAAAAGAAAGCGATGATTAACGGGTTGCCATTCATTCCGGAACACGACAATTTTTGTCTTGTCGATGCTGATGTTGTTGGTTTTTGTTTTATTAGATTGATTGATTGATTGATTTTTTGTTTTTTAACGCCACTTTCAGCAATATTTCAGCTATATCATGACGACCAGTTTTAGTGGTGGAGGAAGCCAGAGTACCCGGAGAGAACCACCGACCATGGGCAAGCAACTGGTAAACTCTATCACTTGCGGCTGCTAGTCGAGTGCACCTTTTTTTTGTAATCTACAAAGCCGGGCGCGATCCCACGCCGTATATTGGTGATAGGCTTGCATGAGTAGTTATGTAATCCAACTACCGAACTCATTGAGCCACCGGGCTCTTTTTTTTATTTATTAGATTAGATACCTACATAATAAAGTTTTGTTAAACATGTTAAATAAAGAAAACTGAAGTCATCAAGCATTGACAATTCAGAGACACGGGCAACATTGGGCACAAGACACGGAGCAGAGCTAAACAATACACATAAAAAACTAGACTAAAAAAGACGAGCAATAC
>MJUT01017713.1:809034-823314 GCA_002080005.1 Gigantidas platifrons | reverse complement strand
GACATGTCACTCCACTCAGACACATAACATCATCATGATTCAGTTAGACATGTCACTCCACTCAGACACATAACATCATCATGATTCAGTTAGACATGTCACTCCACTCAGACACATAACATCATCATGATTCAGTTAGACAAGTCTTTCCTCTTACTCCTTATTGATGTGTAATTATCTGATAAGCAGCCAATACCATGAGTACAGTCTTTACTTTGACCAGACGACTGACTAGTCACCCATTATCTGAGAAGCAGCCAATACCATGAGTACAGTCTTTACTTTGACCAGACGACTGACTAGTCACCCATTATCTGAGAAGCAGCCAATACCATGAGTACAGTCTTTACTTTGACCAGACGACTGACTGGTCACCCATTATCAACTCTGGGTTAAATATCAAGACAGGTTTTGCTATTTTTATTTCCGTCACGATTATTGATACCCTCAGCTATGTGATGACTACCTGTCTTATTTGGGGACCCACTCTCCAGTAATAGCGAGATGAGAGGTTAAGGCTAAGCATGTGTCTGGAAAAGGGGGGAGGGTGGGGGGCTAGGATCTTATTGATCGGTTGAACACTGCCACATGTTGTACCTGTGGCATTCTTGTAGAACATGTGACATGCCATGTCTTAGATCGTCATCAGCCTCTGTATCCGTGTTTTTCTTGTATTTTGCTGTATTTTGTGATTCATGGTTTGTGAGACAACAGACTACTACCGTGTACTTATGTTTTATCAGTAAGTTAAAATGTGTACCTATACATGTATTTGACAAGACCGTGACTCACTTCAATATCAGACGTGTTATGTCACACTTTAATATTTGTAAAAGGCTCCCATAAATTTTGTAACTTTGACATTGAAATCTGTGGTCCAATTAGAGATTCTATAGATAAAAATAATCTTTAAAGTGAATTGAAATACATAAAAGATATGTATCATTTAATATTGATGTACGTGTACTTCATCAGAACATTCACATTAATATTATTCCCCCGTGCATGGGTAGTGTTTCTTTAAGTGTATTATATTCCTTATTACTTAAATTATGGCTTATCAACATTGCAAAACAACAATTGTAAATTTGGAAATGTCTAAATTATAGTCAAATCTGTCTTGTGTGACCTTCAAATGGGACATTGATATAAGGCCACATAAGACAGGTGGTCACTATAAATGCAGGATTAATTAATACAATTGTACTGGGGAATCAAAATTTTAAAATCAAAAAGTTATTGCTTAATAGTGGTGGTCACTAAAGCAG
Organism: Gigantidas platifrons; assembly: GCA_002080005.1. Classification (NCBI taxonomy): domain Eukaryota; kingdom Metazoa; phylum Mollusca; class Bivalvia; order Mytilida; family Modiolidae; genus Gigantidas; species Gigantidas platifrons. Next base: position 822,046 of record MJUT01017713.1, on the reverse strand, counting down.
GTTTGACTGTACGACAAATCAAATGGACGAAGGAAGTTCAGACAATAATTGCGTCAGCTGGGTTAAACATGGTCAATAAAAAAATACAATCCAACAAGCATTGAACTACAACTAGACTGAAATTAAAGTAATTTAACATGTTTAACAAGTGATTAGAGACCAATTTGTACTGGGAACTATGTGGGAGAGAAAGGAGTAGGGGAACTTTATAATATTATCTGAAAAAAAATGTTGGAAACTAAAGATTGCTGTGAACTTTGAACTGGAAATCCCACCAATAAGAGTTACACTGTCCATTTAACAAAACCAAGGCTGCATTTCCTCTTTATAAATCAGTGGTCGATTTCACAACAAAAAGTTGTAAGTCTAAGATCAGTCGTAAGTGTGAATTTCAACCAATCAAAAGTTTGGCAATCACACTTACGATAACACTTACGATTAATCGTAGACTTGCGACTTTTTGTGAAATCGACCCCAGACATTTAACCAGAAATAACACATTTCCAGAACGATCTTAATTAGATAAATAAGAAAAGGACTTAGGCTTTGTGTATGCTTCATTGAAACACATTTCATATTGATACATGTATTTTATTTTAGATTCACAATAATTTAAAAAAAAAAAAAAAACTACTTCATGACTGATTTAAATGACTTACTAATACTGTAAAATGCACTTAAATATGTGAGGGTATATATTGTTTAAAGTGTGACGTATCCTCCCTAGAATGTTGATGTACAAGATACAATGATATACATACAATACAATATGTGTTCCCACCTTCACCACTTGTAAAATAACACTACACATAACAAAATTATTAGTCAAACACGATATGTTATAATTTGTGTTTGTTAAACAAATTTCCCATTGTATAAATTTGTACCTCAACACTCGATAAAATATGAAATAATTTAATAAAAAATGGAACTGCTACGTGTATGATTTAAAAGGACATGTACATTGAATTAGTTCCCCGGAAGCAATCACGACAGTCTCTACTTAGAATAAACAAAAGTTCACCGGAAGCGATCACGACAGTCTCTACTTAGAATAAACAAACTATGACTTTAACACCAATCAGAAGTCAAAACTCCTACGATATTTATAAAGACCCAATGAACTTAAACATTTCATTCATTTTTTTTTAATCACACGGATGGCTTTATATTTAAATATGAAATGATTTACGTATAATGAACATGAAAGTTAATTCATGCGAATCTCATGTAAAATAAATAATAAGGAATGGCACAGTCATTGTTATGATTTTATATTCTTGGAATGGAAAACGTTTTTATTTGTTGTTTAAAATAATGACCATAGAAAACCATTGTGCAAAGAAAGAATTTTCTCATATAAATTGAAAAAAAAATAAGTCGGTTGTTTTTTTCTCAAATTCCTAGTGATGAAAGAATATTATACTAATTACTAATCTGGTGATAGAGAAGATGAACTTCATTATTTATTAGTATGCCTAAAATATGAATCTAGATACAGGGACCCGTTATTCAATATTATGATGAATAAAGTTACTAACTTCACTAATATTGAATATGGGACAAACATTTATTTATTCACTGAATTCAGAAGAAAATGATATGCTTAACTCTGTTGGTAAATATCTGATATAGTAAGAGGGGGTGGTTTCTCATAGTAACATAAAATTGATGGGCGTCCTCTTAGTCATAAACATGAGGTAGATGTGCCAGTAGAGTACATTCTATAATCTAAAAAAACAACAACAATTTGTTCAGCTATATCGCTTGATACTAGTGAGGGTTCATAGGGTTAAAACCCACAAAGCTGCTCAGCGAGTTCCCATGTGGCGGAATATGAAAAAAGGGGGGGTCCTCTCAATGGAGGTTGTCAGTTTACAATATAGAAAGCCCGACCGTTGGCCACATTGAGAAACGTGTGCGGAGAGTGCCACGCTCTCTGCACGCTAAAACCATTTGTTTTAGATTAAAAATAAAAGAGTAGGGGCTACAACAGACTATTTATTTCGTTCTTATCCGACACTCCATACTATTGCAGTGGCAGTCGGAAGACATTGATTCGGTTGGCCCATTCCCTCATTTCTTTATAGTTTTTATATATACAAAAATGTATATTCTTCCAAATACAGGAGTAGACTCAAAGGTTTGAGTGTGTGTGAAATTGTTATCTTCCTCAATATAGATGTAATGCTGTTCACTGGACGTTAAGTAATAATCAATTGTAACATAAATACGAATTTTTCCTTTGATGTTTTTATGCAGTAATCAACTTAAAATGAGTGAACTTTTACAAACCATGGTCTAACATAAAGATCTTGATGTTATTCCATGATTTTGACATCACATGAGAATAATAGTTAAGTTTCTATGGAAGTGGGAGGAGCTTAAGTCATGGTCTAATATAAAGATCTACATGTTATTCCATGGTTAACGCGGACGTCGAAGAGAACACCCTTTTGTCAATCATGTAATTTCTGTTACAAATCATATAACGTACCATATATAAAATACTTAATCAATCATTCCCCGTGGATTTGGGTAAATGTCTGAGAACCTTAGACAACCTTGACTATGAGTAGATGTCTGGATATCTTAGCATTTTAGATAAGTAACGGGTGTAAATCCACGTCATATATACAAAAATGTACTTATAGGCTTATTTTATCTTATCTACAGGATCAACATTATTAGAAGAGTCAAGGTCAAACTCGAGAACACAAAATTATATATTTAATATGCCAATTAAGTTCAAGATCAACATTATAGCTGAAATTTAATTTAGAGAAATATTTAGGGACCGACCATTTAACTTGCAGGAAAGGGGGGGAGGTTATGGGTTTTTTTTTCGTTCAAAAATTTTTTTTCGGACAACAAAAGAGTTAGAATATATTTTTTTGTCGCGCAGAGCGCAAATTTTTTTTTTAACCAGAATGTAACATTAGGTTATATGACAAAAACTCGGAATCAGATTATTATATTTTTTCCTCCACCAAAATCAAAATATTTTTTTCAGCAACATTGGGAATCAGAATATTTTTTTTAGAAAAAAAAACATAACCCCCCACCCCCTCCCTTTTTGCAAGTTAAATGGTCCGTCCCTTATTGAAATTATTACCACATTAGAGAAACATGATTACAAAGTTTAGATGTAGTAACATTAAACTTCCAATAGAAACTGGAAGATGGTCGAATACTCCCAGAGATGAACGTATTTGTCATCTGTGTAATGTTTGCTTAGGTACTGAATTTCATTTTTTATTTGAATGCACATCTGCTGATGTACAAAGGCTTAGATGTAAATTTATTCCAATTTGTTATACTAGATATGCAAACATGTACAAAATGAAAGACCTCGGTTATCTTTGTGTAAAGTTCAGGTTCTGAAAAAAATTGTCATTATTTATATCTAAATTGCAAAATGTTTTGTAATTATATTCTGAAGCTGTATTATTTTAAGTTAGTTATACCCGTCATTATGTAATATATTGTATATAATATTCCTCTTGTTACACTGGTATTGTGTCTGAGTGAATAAAGAACTTGAACTTGAACTTGAACTTGAAGGTTTTATATCTTCCGTCATAAACAGAAGTAACTTTGTTAAGACTTACGAACAACTCCTTATAGCTTCATTTAGATTTTATGTATAATGTGTTTAATTGTTCTCTGCTGTTTGTCATTGTGTTACATGTGTATATACAATGTATCTGTTTGATTGCTATACCATGTATATGCTTTTTGCAAATAAAGAATTCATTCATTCATTCATTCATTCATTCATTTAGATTCTAGTTAGATTTTATTATTTAACAATTGGAACACAACAAATTTCTGGCAAAAATATCAGGTGGACCTTGAACACTGCACGACTTTGAACTACTTAAAAAAGTACACTTGCCAGCCAAAGCATCTATAGATCGCGTGTAATTTTTATTGTAACTTGGGCATATCATGTCATCGGGCGTTTTAATTTACTAATACAATTGTGAATGTTAAATTATAATCATTGTTTAAAAAAAACAGTGTTGACACTATGAATATTAAATATATAACACGATTGTCCCTATTTTATACGTACGTCTGTAGGTGACAATATTGTCATGTTTATGTCCTGGGGTTAGTGGCGGATTTAGGACAAATGAGGCCCTGTGGTAGTTAATTTATGAGGCCCCTTACTTGGGACCTGAATGTGGCAAACTCCCATAGACTATCAGCTTTGTTTTGTATTTAATGTATTGTTTGGTAACAATCCTTTGTATATATGGATATCAAACTAATAAAAATTATGTTCTGTTCTGTTCTGTTATGTCTGGAATCGCTACGAATCAGAACGCCTTCAAATTTAAAATGCACCACATAAACAGAAATCCATCGAAAAAAAATATTTTTGGTAGGAAGATGGGCCCCCATGTCCAACGAGGTCCTGTGCTTAAGTACACCTAAGCACAATGTTAAATTCTGCACTGCAAGATGGAGTTATCTGTTAGTAATCAATGGAAGACCCTATGAGTCAAAATATTCTCCAAAATTGTCATATCTTCAAAAAATGTGGTCATTATTGAGGACACTGTCAAGGAGCGTTTAAATATTTTAAGAGATAAAGATTGGTTATCACTCTAACACGTTCACTGTATTACTTACAGTACACTCATCGTTGAAGGCTTACAAATTCACGGTACCGGTGAGATAAGAAACAACACTACATTAATTATTGCTGAAACCTTGATCATCTACTTGAGTTTCTGGTGCATGTTTTTCTTTCGTATATGCATTTATATACGCACTTTTTCGTGATAATTTTTTATTTTTAAACAACTTGTGACAACATTTTATTTTATTTTGGCTAAAATATATAATTTGTGCTAAGATCTTCACCAATCACAAGAGTTTAGCCTCCCTGTACGATGCTTATCGTACCTTTCATACAGATGTAATTGTCATTTCTTATCTTGCAAAAAAAATAATGAATGAAAATAGAAAAGAAGACGATATAATAGAACCTATGGTACATGCGAGTAACCCAATCATATATGTTTATTCATTGTTTGATTATTCTGCTCAGCAATGGGCACTGTGATTAGTTGATAAAAATATCTGTATCTGTATCGTAGTAAAATAATAGTACATTGATTGTAATGTTTTATCCAGTAGTCACTGTAGTCTTATGATCTTCAATGATGGACATACTATTGACACTGTTACGTATCGTATGATCAGGGCCTACCTTAAGCCAATTGGAACAATTTCTCCCAAGTGGGCCCCGTGTTTAAGGGACTCCAGCGCTGGAGTTATCTACTGTCCAAGTACACATATCGACTCACTGCAGGTTTTACAAAGAACAGCATTGGGCCCCGCAAGTACACACAAGGACACACTTAAGGTTTTACAAAGAACAGCATCGGGCCCTGTACCTTCCAAAGCCGGTCATGAGTACAATATTGCTGGATGTAGCAAAAGTGATTCAACCGCAAGGGCGAGTTCTAACTAAGATAACCTAACCTCCCCACCCCCCCCCNCCCCCCCATATTTTTTCAAACTGACACAAGTCGTTTTAGAATCTGTATGCCATCCATGTCAATCTATCATTTAAACCCAATAAAGCTGTTTCTACTTCACATTTCACCGTAAAGTCGACCACTCAATCGGTTTAGTACACAATTATTTAATTCGAAACAAACTCTGGACTTTTAATTTATATAGTATGATAACGTTTTATTTATATATAAAGAGGGTCGAGTTAGAAATATCCATGTTTTTTGTCCTGGATCATTAAGATTATATATTAATAAAATCTATAAGGAAACAAAAGAAATTATGAAAATTAATCAACCAATTATATTAAAATAGAAATAAACTTACCATCAATACAATGAAGACCAGACACAAAACATCTCTAGATGACACCATTTTATCTACTTTACACACAGATACGAAATTCAAATATGTCTTGTATATACAGCCTTCTAATCAACGGAGAAATGGACGATATCCTTTTAAGTGAATCAATAGTACAAAAAATCATTCAGAGAAAAATCACAAACTACTTCCATTCATTTTTTGTCTCTTGATCGAAATGTTCTACCTTGATCGATTTTGTGGCGTGTAAATTTATGCTGTCAATCAAATTCTTGTTCTGTTGAAATACGATGTAAAACAATCCTGGTTTGATTAATGTTATACAGCACAACCCCCTTATGTCAAATTAATATTACAACTTCCTACTGGAATTTAAATAAAATATTGTAATTCCCTTAAATTCACAAATTTCCCAATACACACTTGCATATGTCCGTGATTCTATTGTAAAATATATTACGAGAATTTAATTCTCGATTAAAGTTGTTCGAATACGTCACGATTAAATAAGTGTTTTTAAATTTACAATCAATTAAATTCAAATTATAATAGTAAAACAATTATTGATAACTATAGAAATTTTGATAAACAGGTAATATACAGGTGGTCGTAATCTGTGGGTCAAATGACGAATTACTTTTATTGTATAGCGTTTTGTATTAGCCTAATTTCACGAGTTACTAGACCAAGTCTAAAATTTAAACGAATACATGTAGTAATATATTCATTTGTGGTTTTTCTTTGTTTCTTCAATGTCTATTGAATATTTAAATGACTTGAAGACACAATAATAGAAGGAAATTAGGTTCAGCGAATCCACTTTGTCAAAAAAGTTGTTTTCTTGTTCAAAATATTATGAATAAAATGAAAATATTCATTCAGGTAATACCAATTTATCAAATAAAATATTAAACATGCACAGAATTATAATGACTTTTCACACTGAGTGGAGAATAGTTAACAATATAGTTTTTTGTGTACAGTTTAGATAAAATAAAACCTATAATGATGTCTGTACACTACAGACAATATGATCCAGTAGAACCTTATATGCTGTGTAGCCTCGGTATGAAAATACGGAATACTTATGATAACGGACATCATTAAAACCAGCGGTTTTCGATATCAGTCTAAATTTACAAAATATATATAACACATAAAATTGTCTTTCTCGACAACTTTTTGATTGTTTTTTTTTCTCTCTCTCTACCTCCGCTCTTAATAATTATCGTTTTCTAATCAAGATATTATTATACAGAAGTGTTTAGTCTTTGACGACATTATCGTGTCTGAAAATAGAAATACAATATCAAATGTCAAATTTAACAAGTAACAAGCATGAAAAGAAAGAATAAATACTATAGAGATGATCAACAATGCCACAAATAGCAATAAAATGAACACAAAAACAACCACGACATACTCTGTGTCCTGACTTGGAACAGGCATAAAAAGAACTACGACATACTCTGTGTCCTGACTTAGAACAGGCACAAAAACAACCACGACATACTCTGTGTCCTGACTTGGAACAGGCATAAAAAGAACTACGATATACTCTGTGTCCTGACTTAGAACAGGCACAAAAACAACCACGACATACTCTGTGTCCTGACTTAGAACAGGCACAAAAACAACCACGATATACTCTGTGTCCTGACTTAGAACAGGCACAAAAACAACCACGACATACTATGTGTCCTGACTTAGAACAGGCACAAAAACAACCACGACATACTCTGTGTCCTGACTTGGAACAGGCACAAAAGCAACCACGACATACCCTGTGTCCTGACTTGGAACAGGCACAAAAACAACCACGACATACTCTGTGTCCTGACTTGGAACAGGCACAAAAACAACCACGACGTACTCTGTATCCTGACTTGGAACAGGCACAAAAGCAACCACGACATACTCTGTGTCCTGACTTGGAACAGGCACAAAAACAACCACGACATACTCTGTGTCCTGACTTGGAACAGGCATAAAAAGAGTCACGACATACTCTGTGTCCTGACTTGGAATAGGCACAAAAACAACCACGACATACTCTGTGTCCTGACTTGGAATAGGCACAAAAACAACCACGACATACTCTGTGTCCTGACTTGGAACAGGCATAAAAAGAACTACGACATACTCTGTGTCCTGACTTGGAACAGGCACAAAAACAACCATGAAATACTCTGTGTCCTGACTTGGAACAGGCACAAAAACAACCACGATATACTCTGTGTCCTGATTTGGAACAGGCACAAAAACAACCACAACATACTATGTGTCCTGACTTGGAACAGGCATAAAAACAACCACGGAATACTGTGTGTCCTGACTTGGAACAGGCACAACAATGTAGCGGGATTAAACTGGTCAATAGGATCCCACCCACTCTTCACAGATATATCTTTCCCCCCATAAACCAATATTACAGAGGTAGAAAGAGGCATCGGACCATTTCTCTCATAATTTACACAATTAAGAAGACTTTCTCTTTAGAACTGACAATAACTATATGATGTATTGATTAGAGAAACCCCTGTAGAATTGATCATTATGGAAATCAAATGCTGGAATCGTATAAAACATCCTACCTGAATAATCATGTATCGATGCTTCATCGATTATAACATACAGATATGACAGGAATCAATATTAATGAATACCAAACAAAGGTTTCTGAAGGGCATGCAAATGTGAAAAAAAATGTAAGAACAATTACATAGAGCGTAACCACGCGATGACTGTTCATGTTTTGTTTTTCAATGTCACTTTCAACAATATTTCGGTTATATCGCGACGGTCATTATCATTGGTGGAAGAAACTGGAGTATCCGGTGAAAACCACCGAGGGGCGAGAGCAAATCGCTGTCAAATTTAAAAACAACATAACGCTGTATTGAATACACCTCGATACGGGTGAAAATCGAACTCAGAACTTAATTACATAATGTTGCATCGAGTACACCTCGACACGGGAGGAAATCGAGCTCAGAACTTTACTACATAATGTTGTAGCGATTACATCTCGACACGGGAGGAAATCGAACTCAGAACTTTATTACACAATGTTGTATCGAGTACACCTCGACACGAGCGAGAATGGAACTCAGCACTTTATTACATAATATTGCATTGAGTACACCACGACACAGGAGGAAATCGAACTCAGAATGTTATTATATAATGTTGTAGCGATTACACTTCGACACGGGAGGAAATCGAACTCAGAATTGTATTGCATAATATTGTATCCAGTACACCTGGCCAAGGGTGGGAATCGAACTAAGAACTTTATTACATAATGTTGTATCGAGTACACCGCGACACGCGAGTGGATCGAACTCAGAATTTTATTACATAATGTTGTATCGAGTACACCGCGACACGGGAGGGGATCGAACTCAGAACTTGATTATATAATGTTGTATCGATTACACCTCGACACGGGAGGAAATCGAACTCAGAACTTGATTACATAATATTGCATCCAGTACACCGCGACATGGAGGGGGATCAAACCCAGAACTTGATTACATAATGTTGTATCGAGTACACCTCGACACGGGAAGGGATCGAACTCAAAATTGTATTGCATATTGAGTGCACCGCGACACGGGAGGGAATCGGACTCAAAACTTGATTATGTTGTATCGAGTACACCTCGACACGAGAGGAACTCGAACTCAGAACTTAATTACACAATGTTGTATAACATAATGTTGTATCGAGTACATCTCGACACGAGAGGGAATCGAACTCAGAACTTCATTGCATAATTTTGTTGTATATAATGCACATCGACATGAGAGGGAATCGAACTCAAAAGTTATTGGTGATTGACACTTATAACAAACTCCCAATCGATGGTCGTTCTTGTTTCTGTCATTATCAGTAGAATAAGCTGCCACTAATGAAGTAGTCGCTGGATAAGACACCACCAATTTAATTCTAAAGATTGGAATAAACGAAGGTCAAATTCAAAGTTTCTAGAAAAATAAATTTCATTCAGAAGTTAGATATGGAAAAATAATATATTACAGACCACCTGTAAACAGTACCAGAAAACTACGTGTTACTGTTGTTTCACAACAGACAACCTAAAATTTGTAAAATTCGCCCCATCCCCAAATAGATGTGTTGTCAATATTTTTGTGATAATAAAACAAAAACTCATCTGAACATAATTGCTGATGACATAATTGCACAACTGTGTACTTTTTTTTTTAGCCTAAAGAACTATAGATGTCTGACATATCTTCTTTTTTTTTTATTTCTAACATCAAAACAAAGCTGTGTCATGTCATATAACGCTATAACTAAATTAAACAGTTATTGTCAGTACCAAACTATATATGTACATCATATATAAACATTGTAACAAAACAAAGTTCACTTTGGTCTATAGTTTACATGGTGTATTTATTATTAAATAAATGCTTGCATGAAGTCTGCACAAGGCAAGATCAAGTGTTGTATGACAATAGTAACTTCAAAAGACGTAACATTTTTTAGACAGCTCCATTCACTATCTTACACAGCACTATCCACCCTTACACTTCCTCCAAGGGATTCTCACGAATAAAGATAGAAAATTAGTCCAGACCCTTTCATTCTAGCTTCCGCCATACAGATGATGTTGTGTCACTGAACAATTCTCGCTTCAGTGATTATCTACATCGCATCTCAGTATCCACATGAGCTTGAAGTTAAGTATACTACTGATACTCAAATGTCTGCTTTTTACCTTGACCTTCACCTTGAACTCGACAACAGATGAAGATTAAAACAAATCTCTGCGACAAACGCGATGACTTCACTTTTCCAATAGTCAACTTCCCCTTCATCAGTAGTAATATTCCAGCATCACCAGCATATGGAGATTATATTTCACAACTCGTACGTTATTCTATAGATTGCGCCCAGTACAGTGATTTTCTAGACAGAGCTCAGCTGTTGACGCAAAAGCTACTCAAACAAGGCCACGTGGCTCCTAGGTTGAAGTCATCGCTACAAAAATTCCACGGTCGTCATCATAATCTTGTTGGCCTTTATGAAATGTCCATATCTCAAATGGCAATGGATCTTTTACTTTTTACGTGCATGTTTTCTTTCCTATATCATTGCGAAGACTTTTACCGGTCTTGACTATAATATGAGCAACACGATCAGTGTTTCATAAGAAGCAGAGCCTACCCTTCACAAGCACCAGGTTTTTTGGCGGGGGTCCGTGCTGCTATTTTTTTTTTATATAGTTTTTTGTGTAGTCCTATTATGTGTTTTTACGTCCTGAGCTCCGTGTTGTGATGTCCGTTACATAGTTTTTTGTGTAGTCCTATTATGTGTTTTTACGTCCTGAGCTCCGTGTTGTGATGTCCGTTACATAGTTTTTTGTGTAGTCCTATTATGTGTTTTTACGTCCTGAGCTCCGTGTTGTGATGTCCGTTACATAGTTTTTTGTGTAGTCCTATTATGTGTTTTTACGTCCTGAGCTCCGTGTTGTGATGTCCGTTACGACTTCCGTATAAAACCTTTGTTCGATTCGTCATTTACCTCCAATTGTTTGGAGGAGGCCTCGTGTCTTATTTACGTTATTTGTGTTTGTTTGAATATAGTGATGTCCAACACATATTGTGGTGTGTTTTTGTCTCGGTTTTCGTCGTCTTGTGTACACTATGTTGCAAGTTTCTCTGGATTGTCCTTTTTTGATTGCCCCTTCGGTATTCTCTAACGTTTATTTGTCCTTGTCTTGTGTACACTATGTTGCCAGTTTCTCTGGATTGTCCTTTTTTGATTGCCCCTTCGGTATTCTCTAACGTTTATTTGTCCTGTGTCTTGTGTACACTATGAAGCCAGTTTCTATGGATTGTCTATTTGTGATTGCCCCTTCGGTACTTTTTAACATTTATTTAATATACATGATACTTAATAACATGTCTTAAAAATTACAATTACATTATCTTTCATACATTTTGTACAAGACTACACAAGTTGTGATTTACACAGACCACACAGTTATAAAGGTTTAATAGTAGTTAGAAACAAACAACATGTTTAATGACCTGTTATAGAGTTAGATCCGCATGAACACTACAACCTGATTCTAATAGATAGGATAGAATAATTAAACTTCTTGATTATAGACGACAATAAGCTCAACAATATCACGGGTGGTTTGCTACGTCACACGCACGGATACTTGAACATCGCCTCGAGGTAGGTTTATTCAGTTGCACAATTTAAAAAAAGGAAAACTAACAAAACCAAGTAGTTCACCGAAGAGCTCACATATCAGACTTCATTGTTAGCATACATTCATTGCGTGGAAACCCATCAGTTTTACAAACACTTCTGTACAGTTAAAATTCCGGGCAAGGATACCGTTCACACAAAACCCATTTATCTGTACAGAAGTGTTTGCAAAACTGACGGGTTTCCACGCAATGGATGTATGCTAACAATGAAGTCTGATATGTGGGCCCTTCGGTGAACTACTTGGTTTTGTTAGTTTTCCTTTTTTTAAATTGTACAACTGCATAAACCTACCTCGAGGCGATGTTCAAGTATCCGTGCGTGTGACGTAGCAAACCACCCGTGAATATGTACATGATCAGTTTCAAAATCCAAATGCGAAATATTTTAATTAATGTACGTAATACATTTTTTTTAGCATATATAAAAATAGAACTCGAATTTCTTTATGTAACACTGTCCCTTTATTCAAGTCAAGATACAAGCACGTATGTTAACCTCACACAAAGACAATTTAAATAGTTCTGGTCACTACATCACTGACCACAAAGTCACGAAACACTAGATGTACTCTAAACGAAATCATCATTGACCACAAAGTCACGAAACACTAGATGTACTCTAAACCAAATCATCATTGACCACAAAGACATGAAACACTCTAAAACTGTACTACAACATCAGAGATAAAAGTTCACACCGATGACAAAAGACAACTCATATTCAGTACACGAATACCTTCTTCTTCAAGCTATTTTGACTCATTTTATTTCCAAATGGATTGCTTAAGAAAGTAAAAAGCCGCTTATCGGAGGAAAATTTCATCTCTGCAACACAAAGATATGACTATGATAGTCTCAGATGGACATTTATGTTCATTGGTAGGTAGGTGTGAGAGAGGGTC
>MJUT01017713.1:791437-808987 GCA_002080005.1 Gigantidas platifrons | reverse complement strand
CTTTTTTTTCGGTTATATTTATTTTTTTGGCGGGGAGGGGTGGTGGGTGAGTAAGTGATTTTTGTTTATCGCCAAAGCAGCATTTTTTTCAGCTATATCATGGCGAGAACAAGTTAATTTTCACTGAGATGATGATGAGCCCCGCTTTGTACTAGATGAACATGCTAAGTTGGATTGTTATAGTGTTAGCTCACTGCGATAACATTCCGTGGATAGACATGTCGCTCCACTCAGAAACACTATCCTTATTCCGAGCCAACAAGTCTTTGCTTTTTCTCCTTAGTGCTACGTGTTTAACGGAGAAGCAACAAATACAAATTTTATAGTCTTTGGTTTGACCCGATCGGGGCTCGAACCCACGATCAACAGCACTAGAGGCGAGAACGCTAATCATTACACCACCGATTCGATGGGATGGCAGACACGAACATATACTTGTTAAACAGAAATCACGAATTCTGGAAGTGATGAATATTCATTAAAAATGTGCAAGTGAATTAGGATGTAATCTAACAATAATACATTCAAAGTTTGCCTTCTTTCTCAGAATTTTGGGGTTAATTTGAAGTGCTACACTTTGTAATAAATACTTAATGGGAGCAAATTGACCAATCATTTCACCGAAATTATGCAAAAAATGTAATCATGCCCTTTTCATCTATTTTATACTTTTTGACCTCATTAATGCGTGGGTGTTCTATTTTATGTAGCTGACCATTATAACTGCGTCATTCAAGTCGTTATTTCCTGGGTATTTTATTGGCAGTATATCTTCAGGTCACAACTTTACCCTTCAATACATTAATTTCATATTTACAAGTTAGTCCTAATCGATGACACATTGATCAAATGTCTGATCATCTTACTGTCTCGGGGATATTTGTCCTCTTTGTACCGAATATCTATAAGATAATTCGTACAAATTCGACAATTTCCGTGATAATACGGATTAATCCGAAATTTGTCAGTTATGGTTTTTTTTTTTTTTTTACTTAATGGAGTAAATTAAATCTTAAAACCAAATCTGCATTTATTTAAGGATTGATCTCATTTTTTGTTCTGTTCATGAAGAAATAAACTCAAAAATGTGGTACACACTGTAAATTGTGAGTTTATTTCGAATGAACCGAACAAATAATTGTCATTAATCCTTATAAATTAATCCGGCTGATTATTTTTTTTCTTGTCCTAATAATATTTTGACGGATGATGATTGCTTAAAAAAAATTAAAATTAAAAATTTTCCTAATTGAGACCCCAACATGTGACTTCCGGTTAAAATTTGTTTTATGGAAAATAACATAATTTTTTTATCCAATCAAAATCTCTTAAGCACATCAAATTAATTTATACTATTTTCAATCTCATGCTTACATGTAGGTTTGAAACTAATACTTGATTTTGAAACTGACACAATTTGAAACTCAAACTAAATTTTGAACCTAATAATATCGAAACAGATGTACACATGGTTTTTCCAAACAAAGATTGTATTTGTTGTTTATTACCGCTAAGCACTTGCCATTTATGAGTAACAGCAACGGCTGGTTAGTTCGGAATGAGAATAATGTGTCTTAGTCATAGTGGAGCGACATGTCTGTCACAGTCTGCATCATGTCTTTGAGCTAGCACTATAACTATAGTGGGTGTGTTGTTATTTCAGTGTATTAATGTAAACATCAATGTAACTTGTTCTCGCCATGATATGGTTGAAAAATTGTTCACTTGGTGCTAAACAACAATCACTCACTCAAATTACTTATTAATTTTGAAACTTTAAATGTTTACAAACTAATACAATTTTCAAACTACAGCTAAGTATCCATTAAAAATTGGATAAAAAATATAATTAAATAATGTTTACAAAGAGAAGATGGTAACCACACCCCGTAATTTGAAGGACAAGTAATACAAATGGCTAAAAGAAAAAGAACAAAGATATAAACAATGGTCGAGAAAACAAAACACAGAAATACGAACCCACTTAAAACCGGGGGTAACTCATGTGCTTCGGAAGGGTAAACAGTTCTTGTTCCACTAAGGGCATCCGTTCTGTTACTTTAGTTAAAGGAAAACGCCATGGTCTTAACAAGTTAGCGTGAAAATTTAAATGACAGTAAATAAAAGATATTTGTGTTAATGAATGTTAAAAATAGTATACCGTAAGGTAGAATTTGGTGATTGAAGTTGCCTGTAGCACCAAATAATGGGGATCGCGATTTTTCAGAACTCTTCAAACCAGAAATAAGTATCCATTAAAAATTGAATAATGTTTACAAAGAGAAGTTGGTAACCACACCTCGTAATTTGAAGGAGAAGTAATACAAATCAGAGGCGGATTCAGGATTTCAAGTTAGGGGGCGCACTTATAATAATCGCGCCGAATGGAGCGAGGCGCGAAAATATTTGGGGTATTTCGTGTGAAAAATCACGATTTTACGCAAAAAATCATATTTTTTCCAATTTTAGGGGGGCCGTCAGGTGCGCCCCCATCTCCCCTGGATCCGACCCTGCAAATGGCTAAAAGAAAAAGAACAAAAATACAAACAATGGTCGTGAAAACAGAAAACTGAAAAACGAACCCACTTAAAACTAGGGGTAACTCATGTGCTTCGGAAGGGTAAACAGTTCTTGCTCCACTAGTGGCATCCGCTCTGTTACTCTAGTTAAACATTCAGTGATAAGTCATGGAAGAGAAAAGTGGGACCGGATTGTGACTACAATAAACGGAACATACCCTGTAACCATGGTGATAAGTCATGAAATAGAAAAGTGGAACAGGATTGTGACTACAACAAACGGAACATACCCTGTAACCATGGTGACAAGTCATGAAATAGAAAAGGGGAACATGATTGTGACTACAATAAACGGAACATACCCTGTAACCATGGTGATAAGTAATGAAATAGAAAAGGGGAACAGGATTGTGACTACAATAAACGGAACATACCCTGTAACCATGGTGATAAGTCATGAAATAGAAAAAGGGAACAGGATTGTGACTACAATAAACGGAACATACCCTGTAACCATGGTGATGAGTCATGAAATAGAAAAGGGGAACAGGATTGTAACTACAATAAACGGAACATACCCTGTAACCATGGTGATAAGTCATGAAATAGAAAAGGGGAACATGATTGTGACTACAATAAACGGAACATATGCATGGCCATCTGTTAAACAGATATTCTGCAGCCGTTAATCAAGCCACGATGAACACTGTAAAACTGTCGATGTAATGACTTAACAACTTAAACCCATAGGAATCCTTGGTTCAGTAGTTTCCTTGTTCCATGTAGCAGCAAATTAGGAAAAAAAGATATGCTTTGTTGAAAGTATTGCAAAGACTGAACCATATTAAAGTTCTCTTTTTGTTGTAAATTTTTGAAATTATGTAGTCAATCGTTTGTGCTTGGTTAAACACAACAGTGTTTACATCGTGACGAAGGTGTGTTTGATTCCATGTATATCAATTATAGCTCAAATAGTCTCGATCATGCACACGCTTCACACTATGTGTGTAAAGAATGATTCCAAGCTTATGAAAGTTGTTTAACAAGGGCAAAGCAAAGCGTGACGTATCATCTCACCTAAAAATTTGATCCGGTGACCTTATCTTTGATCTATGACCTTGAAAATCATTAGGGTTCCATATTGTCTTACGGACTAAGTAAGTACCAAGTTTGGTCAAAATCCATTGAAGGATGTTGATTCTAGAGTGTTCACAAGGATGTTACGGAAGGACGGACGGTAGTGTTACTATATCCCTTCGCAACTTCGTTGGCGAAGGGATAACAAGCAGGTGAGGTCTATTACTAGTATTCAAAAGGTGGCGTATTACGTGTGTTTATTGAACGAGCTCTCTTGTTCTAAACAACAACCACCCAGATCTGTTCTGATTGCATTACTGCAAAACCTCATCAATTATAGCTGCCCAGTAACAAAACAAAGACGTCATCGGTTCGGAGAGAGATCGAGTAAGAACGATAACTCTGGTACAACGAGAACATATTCAGTGATGTAAACCAATCTCTTATGATAGGTGATACGTGACTTGATGCCAGTGATTGTTTGGCTGTTTGGTATATATGACTTGGATTTCCTTCGCCATTTGATTTGATTTTTTTGTGCTCAATGGTTTATGAAGATATGTAGTTTTTGTTCTTTCTTTTTCTTTTTTCTTTTTGTTGCTATAGGTAGTTGTTGGTCATCACTGTTAAACTCACTGTTTACAAGGTACATGTATAATACAATAGACGGCTTCAAAAACGCTGTTCTCAGACCATATGGTTGAAAGGTCAATATATATGACTTTATCATCTTCAGTAGTTTAACAACTTCATTTGAAACATTTTTTGACTCACTGACACAGAGACATACTCTAGTTCTTACAACTTGACACAGATACATACTCTAGTTCTTACAACTTACATTGTACAATATATAACATAAGTAAGATCTGTAATGATATTTATGCCTACATATTAATAACAGTTATAGATTTCAGGGTCATTTGTCTGTCCACAAGCTGTCATTTTATTTATCTGTCCATCAGATGTCATTTGGTCCTTTCGTCACCTTTACCTGTCAATTTTGTGTCATTTTTACAAGGTTATTGACGTCTTATGAGAACTTATTTTTTCCCCTGTTATTTTTATATAATGATATATATATATATAATTGTATCAATTATTCTTATATATTATATATATATATATATAAGAATAATTTATACAATTAAAAGATAGCCAGGCTTGTTACTAATATTTCTTTCGTCATATAACATAAATCGATAGCATTTGAAATCCCTCTTCAGTGGCGCTCGATATATCGTGGTTTCTACACTCGTTCGGGATAAGCCAAAAGACTATAACATTAGGAGATAACTGTATCGCGTCGCCAGTAAACTCAATTTGCGACCATCAAATCCCCAATTGATGCCGTGAATTTTTTAAATACAATATACATGTAGTTATCTCCATACTAATGTAATCATGTGTATAGATGATGATTGCCACATTATTGACAAGATGACGTAAGCGGTAATCAGCTAAAATTATTAAAAACAATATATCTCATTCTATTTCAACCATGGAATTGATACCGTGAAAATTACACCATTAAATCAACAATTAATGCCGTGAAATTATCAAATGCAATACAGTTGTCTCCATTCTAATGTAATCTTGTGCACTGCACAACATTATTGACAAGATGACGTAAGCGGTAATCGGATAAAATATCTCATGATATTTCAACCATGTAATTGACGCCTTGAAAATTACAGCATTGTACAATCACAAACAATTACATTATAATTAGAATAACAACTTCTCCGTTAGCCACACTACATTGAAGAGCAAGGAGCAAACACTGGTTTGTTTCGGAGTTAGGATAATGTCTCCTATTCTAACATGACCTCCTTCTTTCGCTTTGTTAACAAACGAGCGAGTTATCCATTCGGTATAATCTCATTAGTACATGCACCGGTGAATGTGACCGCCTTTTCCATTGGCAGCATAAATTGTAACCCGAATAATACCGATAGAGGCCGCAGTATTATTCGAGTTACATAAATTGTGTGCGACATTTTCCGCAAGCGAAAATATAAATTACCGTCTTCCAATCACAGTATACTACCGTATTTGTACTCTTAGACATATCAGAATCGAAATAAATCATGGAAGCCAGAATGTGCTTTGAGTTTTAACATGGATTGGCGGATATTAGTAAATTTTATCCCTCCCTTCTGGCTGGGGATAAAATACTAATATCCACCAATCCATGTTAAAACTCCCAACACATTCTGGCTTCCATGATTTATTTCTTAAGTGACATATCTACCTGTCAATTGTTATTCCATTGAACTAGCACTATAAAATTCCGACTCGGTTGTTGGTCTTGTATAAATCAGACACTGTCTTTATCTCTTCAAAGGGCAACACGGTCTCGTCATGAAACCACATCTGCGATGTAATGGTTAGCGTGCTCGCCTGGAGTGTGAATGGTCATGGGTTCAAGCCACACTCGGGTCAAACCAAAGATTTTAAAATTGATATGTGATATTAATACCACAGGTTTCCGTGTATTATTTCATAGTTCTCAGTGGTTGTTTACATTCTGGTATATAAACCATAAACATGTCAAAGAAAAGAATGCATTCATGTTACAATTTTGTATTACTTCATTAATGTATTGTAGAAGGCGTTTCTAAGTTGTACAATTTGTGTCTTATACAATTACTTTATTGAACAATAAAACATGTTTAAAGTAGAAACAAAGACTGGTTTGTTCCAACTCAGGACAATGTGTTTTAGTGGAATGGTGTGTCTACTTGTCTATGGTTATTTCATTGAACTAGCACTATCAAACTCCACCTTGTTCTGCTGGTACAAAACCGACATCATTATTTCATGATTGTCATTATATATCTGACAAATTCCCTACAGTGGTGTAAAACAACAATTACCCACTCACATAATTCTAATTAAACTGCTACTGAACGTTAAGCAGCCATAATTTAATCTATTTATTTTATACTTACTATTAATTGATCTGAAAATATGGGAATACTGATGTGGTGTATCAGACTGGGCTGATATGGCGCTATGACCCCGACTGGACTATAGTCTATTAATGTCATATCAGCCTGTGTATGTTATTATGGATCATTCACTTTAGGCTATATAGCATATGCAAAGCAATGTCTAAACTATGACAAAAGAATAAACAATGATCTACAAAACACTTCACAGAATATTGGACAACACGGAACCCACTAAAAACCAGTGGTGAACTCAGGTACTCTGGTTTGGGTAAGAAATTCCTGCTCCACTAGTGACACCCGTCGTGTTGCTGTTGAAAACTACACGAACGTCATATATGTGTAAATAAATATAAATAAAGTTTGAATCCAATGCAAAACAAATGGGAGTAAAGACAAACTGAATATCATTTTTACATGTAAATCGTAGCATACATTAACTCGAATAATTCAGCGCCCTCTATCCGCTATCGCTGTTAATGTAGCAAAGCGTAATATAACGACTGGATTATTCGGGTTAAGCATACATCAGAACACGAAACTGTGCATCACAACACGTAACTAAGCACGTGACTACATAAGATAATTAAAGTGAACAACACGAACTCTGTTACACGTAAGACATGTAAAAATTGGGGGCCAACGCATGTGCCCCGGAAGGGTAGGCATTTCCTGCTCCATTAGTGACATTCGTCGTGTTGCACTTGTTACAAACCGGTGATAAGTGATGAATGAAGAAAGGACCGGATAGTGATTACGACAAGTGAAACATATCGTTTGTGACACAAATATTCCTTAACGGTTAACCAGCTCATGGTGGCGAGCGTAAATTATTTTGCCTATTTATTTAACATATTAATTGATTTTTAACACTTCTTGTGTATTGTGCAGCTACGTACAAACCAACAATGCAGGGGCGGATCCAGAGGGGGAGGCGCACCCGGCGCCATCCCCCCCCACCCCCACCCTAAAATTGGAAAAAATATGATTTTTTTTGGCGTAAAATCGTGATTTTCACACGAAATACCCCAATAATTTTCGCACCTCGCTCCGCTCCGCGCGATTATTTTAAGTGCGCCCCCTATTTTGAAATCCTGGATCCGCCCCTGCAATGCAGATATAATTATTTTTGTGGTGCATATAATGTTATTTTTTTCTTCTGTTTTTGTAGTAGGATATCTATCATGTTTTTGTGCACTGGTTATCATAATATATGATCCGTTGGTGCCTTTTGTAGTAATATACAAACTAGATTTGATAATATCATTTTTTGGGTCACATTTACCAGCTTACAGTTGTGTATTATTGTATTAATATCTATATTTTATACAAATTAGACTTATAGTGTATGTTGTTGACCTATGTTGTCCCTTAATTGACACGCTGGGAAGAAACGTAAATTGTTAAATGTATTGTTTTCCTATATCAAGTTTCAGAGTGCAGTAAACAAGGGTCGAGAACCTTTTAATAGGTTCTTATGGATGAATGTCAAATTATAAATCACAAACAATCTTCCATATCGTATCATACAAATCACTTATAGAAAAATAAGTTCTTCCATATGTGCTATAATAAGAGTAGTATCAACGTGTATGGATATGTTTCACGAGCGTGGGACATACCGTCTTTGCTCGAGTAGAGTGTAGATGAACGAGTATATAAGACATATCACATGTCTTTTATTTAAACAGAAATTTCAGGGGCGTAGCTCTATAAACGCTAACACGCCATGGCATTCACATCATTAGGTTAGGGGGAAAATGAAATTGAACAATTATATATGTACTGCTACTTTTAATTCCTATCATGAATAATGACTTGTCATTTATTATGACCCCAGAACGCACCATTTTGCGTCTAGTCGAAAAAAAATTCTCCGGTGACAAACCTCCCAGACCGCAACACATATGGCGTACACACTATCAGAACCCAGCTACGCCACTGAGAATGGAAGAAGTGTTTCCTTCCTTAAATAATAGCAAAAAGGAAATATTATCTAGCAACATTGGACAATCAAGCCAACTGACGACACCATCACGCTAACAGACCCCATTCACCCAATCAGTGGACTGAGGAAGGGAAAAGTAAAACAATTCCAATACTGAACATATAAGACCACCCACAATCAAAGGTTTTTTGAAAGATTTGTCGGATGATCAGACTGTCGGACTAACGGCCTGTTGTATTAACGAACAGTTGGATTATCTGAGCTTCGTATTAGAAGTCGGACCCGTTCAAGTTTATTTCACACAAACCTCTTGTAGATGTTCTGTAAGAGAGATAATTTATTCAATTCTTAGTTGATCGATGTCTTTATGTTTTATTTATTGTCTGGTCATTTTACAGCCCTCTTGATGTGGTATTTGGTAACTATACATATCATTTATGGGAATTTCCGATAACTAACATGAGCTTTAGGGAAATAAAAGTTCCAAGTGGTGACCTTTATCAAACAAATCAAAAGAAATCAAAGACAGAAAAACGGCAGATAAAGCATATGTTTCCATGGATACTCGATTGAAATGAATACAATATCATATATGTAATTTAAGTTTATGTACATGTTTTATATTGTATCATTATTTTTGCATAAATTATGGTTGGAGACGTCAACCAGTTTCAAGTCATATGCATACAAGGGCAACGCAAAGCGTGGCATATCCCCTCGCCTAAAAATTTGACCTTTGACCTTGAAAATCGATAGGGTTCCAGACTCTCTTAAGGACTAAGTATGTACCATGTTTAGTCAAAATCCATTGAAGCATTTTGATTCTAGAGTGTTCACAAGGATGTTACAGGGTAAAAATTAGACCCTGTGACCTCGACCTTTGACATATGACCTTGCAAATCAATAGGATTCCAGATTCTATTAAGGACTAAGTATGTACCAAGTTTGGTCAAAATCCATTGAAGGATGTTGATTATAGAGTGTTCACAAGGATGCTACAGTGTAAAAATTATACCCTGTGACCTTGACCTTTGACCTTGAAAATCAATAAGGTTCCAGACTCACCTAAGGACTAAGTATGTACCAAGTTTGGTCAAAATCCATTGAAGGATGTTGATTCTAGAGTGTTCAAAAAGAAGGATGTTACGTGGTAAATAATTTGACCCGGTGACCTTGACATTTGACCTATGACCTTGAAAATCAATAGGGTTCCAGATTCTCTTTAGGACTACGTATGTATCAAGATTGGTCAAAATCCATTGAAGGATGTTGATTCTAATGTATTCACAAGGTTGTTACGGAAGGAAGGACGGACGGACTATATCCCTTCGCAACTATGCATAAAGTTTGGTCAAAATCCATTCCAGATTTTTCTAAGGACCTAAGTATGTACTAAGCTTGGTCAAAATCCATTGAAGTATGTTGATTCTAGAGTACTCACAAGGGGGTTATGGGGTAAAAATTTGACCCTGTGACCTTGACATTTGATCTATGACCTTGACGATCGATATGATTCCAGATTTCTTTAAGGACTAAGTATGTAACAAGTTTGGTCAAAATCCATTGAAAGATATTGATTCTAGAGTGTTCACAAGGATGCTATGCGGTAAAAAATTGATCTGGTGACCTTGACCTTTACCTATTACCTTGAAAATCAAAAGGGTTCCAGATTCTCTTAAGGACTAAGTATGTACCATGTTTGATCAAAATTCATTGAAGGATGTTGATTCTAGAGTGTTCACAAGGATGTTACGGAAGGACGGAATGAAGGGTGGACGGGCGGTAGCGTTAATCCCTTCTCAACTTCGTTGGCGAGAGGATAACAACACGAATTTTGTCGACTATATCATAGAAAATTACGACAACACGAACCACCGTCGTCAAGCAAACCTGACACAATAATGGCAGACAAAATAGCAAATCACCACAACACGAACCATGTAGACATTCAGTGTCGACAGTATAGCAAATCATAACACAAACCAGTCGACTGACAAACCTGTCATTGTAGAGGTCGACAGAATCATCGATCACCACAACATGCACCACTTGTCGACAAAGGAGTGGTTCGTTTTGTGTAAGAATGTCGACAAAGGAGTGGTTCGTGTTGTGTAAGATTGTCGACAAAGGAGTGGTTCATGTTGTGTAAGATTGTCGACAAAGGAGTGGTTGGTGGGGTGTAAGATTGTCGATAATTGAATGGTTCTTGTTGTGTAAGACTGTCGACAAAGGAGTGGTTCGTGTTGTGTAAGACTGTCGACAAAGGAATGGTTCATGTTGTGTAAGATTGTCGACAAAGGACTGGTTCATGTTGTGTAATATAGTCGACAAAGGAGTGGTTCGTGTTGTGTAAGATTGTCGACAAAGGAGTGGTTCGTGTTGTGTAAGATTGTCGACAAAGGAGTGGTTCGTGTTGTGTACGATTGTTGACAAAGGAGTGGTTCGTGTTGTGTAAGATTGTCGACAAAGGAGTGGTTCGTGTTGTGTAAGATTGTCGACAAAGGAGTTGTTCGCGTTGTGTAAGATTGTCGACAAAGGAGTGGTTCATGTTGTGTAAGATTGTCGACAAAGGACTGGTTGGTGTTGTGTAAGATTGTCTACAATTGAGTGGTTCGTGTTGTGTAAGATTGTCGACAAAGGACTGGTTCATGTTGTGTAAGATTGTCGACAAAGGAGTGGTTCGTGTTGTGTACGATTGTCGGCAAAGGATTGGTTCGTGTTGTGTAAGACTGTCGACAAAGGAGTGGTTCGTGTTGTGTAAGATTGTCGACAAGGGAGTGGCTCGTGTTGTATAAGATTATCGACAAAGGAGTGGCTCGTGTTGTGTAAGACTTCGACAAAGGACTGGTTCGTGTTGTGTAAGATTGTCGACAAAGGAGTGGTTCGTGTGGTGTAAGATTGTCGACAAAGGAGTGACTCGTGTTGTGTACGACTGTCGACAACGGAGTAGCTAGTGTTGTAAGACTGTCGACAAAGGAGTTATTCGTGTTGTGTAAGATTGTCGACAAAGGAATGGTTCGTATTGTGTAAGACTGTCGACAAAGGAATGGTTCGTGTTATGTAAGACTGTCGACAAATGAGTGGTTCGTGTTGTGTAAAATTGTAGAAAAATTTGTTTCTCCTGTTGTCGTGATTGGTACTGATGAATGCTCCCAGGAGTGCTCAGCCCCTCCCCCCCCCCCCTTGTGGCAGATATGGGAAGCCCTCTCGATTAGAGAGGATGGACCTTTTTGGTTATAATACGGAAAACTCGACCTAACATCATACTGGGTATCATACTTGTAGAGTGTCACGCTTCCTGCACGTTAAGGACATATTTTGTAGATTTTGAACAAGAGTAGGTATATTGTAACGTCTACATAAGACTACATTTTTCGTCCTTACCCAAATCTCCATACTCTTCCAGTGAAAGTGCAATTTTGTTGCCTCGGTTGACACACCCTCCCTTTGTTGTATCTAGTGTTTATACTATTGAACCTGAATATAACTGAAATACTGCTCACTGATTTTGAAACTAGACAAATACTTTAAAAAAAACTTAGCCAGCCCTCGAAAGCTTTATAATGTTTGACAAATTAAAGGTGCAAATTCCTCTATAAAACGATCACCTGACATGAAAATATGAAATTCTTTGTTGTATTACGTGGCTCCTGAGTTCTTCCCAGTTTTAGTTGGGTTCTTGTTAGCTCAATATTTAGTCTTCTGTGTAGTTTTTTTTCTTTTGTCCTTTTTCTTTAGGCCATTGTATTGTCTTTTATTCTTTGACTTACGGCTTATAATTATCTCTCTTGTATCTTCAGACTTTTATTACGTATAAATTGTAATAATCTACGCGTTGTCATATCAACGAGTATAATACAAGTTCAATACATACATACATGTATGTAAATCACGTGATGTACATTCTGTTTCTTATACTTTATTTCTTCTCATAATCATATACATGTAGATGTAACTGTAAATGTTAAAATACATGTTATGTAATCGATCTCGCTCTGTGTGGTCTGACCTATAAACTTTAAATCTCAGTTTAGGGTTGGGTTTTTTTTGTGTGTCTTAGGACCTTTATTTATGGTAACATTTAATACAATTTCACAAAAATCGGTATGACTTAATACCGGATATGAGTCATATCCGCGAATATGGATTCAAGTTCACGAATATGAATAATATTTTTAAAATGGCTGGAGAAATTTAGTAATTTTTATTTTAAAACAATAAAGTACCACATAATGAACAGAAATACAAAAAATGAAGAATTCTGAGCTAAGAATGTCGTAGTTATGAGGAAAATAATGCCACCTTATATAGAAAGTCATATTCGTGTCTACTGATATTCACGAATATGAATAATAATTTTAAAATGGCTGGAGAAATTTAGTAATTTTTACTGTAAAACAATAAAGTACAACATAATGAACAGAAATAAAAAGAAAAATGAAGTGTTTTGACCTAAGAATGTCGTAGTTATGAGGGAAATAATGCCGCGTTATCGGCAAACATATAGAAAGTCATATTCGTGTCAACTGATATTCACGAATATGAATAATAATTTTAAAATGGCTGGAGAAATTTAGTAATTTTTATGTTAAAACAATAAAGTACAACATAAACTTTGATATCGGTCAGTTTCCAGTCTTATAGGGGCCACCCCCACCTAAATTTTGCAAAAGCACTACGGTCATTAAAATGCACTAACACTTTACAATAATTCCAACACCATACTCATACTTAAAAAGCTTATAGGTTCTTAATT
This sequence comes from Gigantidas platifrons, assembly GCA_002080005.1. Taxonomy (NCBI): domain Eukaryota; kingdom Metazoa; phylum Mollusca; class Bivalvia; order Mytilida; family Modiolidae; genus Gigantidas; species Gigantidas platifrons. The sequence goes on along the minus strand of MJUT01017713.1, from coordinate 795,733 downwards.
TATATTTCCTGTCATGGAAGTGACAGCATTCACATTGATATGCCAGGGGGCCGGGTGGCTCAATGAGATAGGTCGTTGGATCTATAACAACTCATACACAAATACGGTGTGGGTTCGCGCCCGGCTTTGTAAATTACAAAAACCCTTTCGACTCGCAACCGCAAGTGATAAAGTTTACCACGGTCAGTATGATTAATTTGTACAGAAATTTAATCATTTATCTAATGATTTCGTTGAAAAAATATACGAACTTAATTCATTTTGTCGTATAATACATAAACATAAATACTATGTCGAACATGGAGAATAAAAAGCCTGTGAGAACAGACATATTATTCCACGTGTTGATAACTTGATATGAAACATTAATAAAGTTTTAAAAGTAACGTTACTTACTTTACAAAATATAACAAAATCTTCCGCCTTTTCTGAACACACATAACACTGGTGTTTATTCATTCTTAGTTTGAGATTCAACTAATTCAAATGATAGCAGGTAATCACAAAAAGTAATTTGAGCAAGATGCAGAACGTATTTTATACCGCCAACTGTATTTGTGGAAAAGATGACAATATATTTGTCAAACCCAGAGTTTGTTGATGACACATGAGGGAAGCCTTCATTCAATTTCAGCATCAGCTATGTCCTGTGTATTACATAATTATCTATTGTCACCAGGGTGTCATCTTTATGATCTTTTTTTTAAGGATTCAGTGTTGTCTCAAAATGTCAAAATTAGAAAAAAGTTTTTTAAATATTTAGATTTATACTATTAACTTATGAAATAAAAACCTTTAATGTTAAAATACTCTGGAAATGAAAATTAATTGCATCTTTCTCCAGCCATTTTAAAAATGTTTGCCGATAACACGGCATTATTTCCCTCATAACTACGACATTCTTAGGTCAAAACTCTTCATTTTTAATTTCTGTTCATTATGTTGTACTTTATTGTTTTAAAGTAAAAATTACTAAATTTCTCCAGCCATTTTAAAATTATTATTCATATTCGTGAATATCAGTAGACACGAATATGACTTTCTATATGTTTGCCGATAACACGGCATTATTTCCCTCATAACTACGACATTCATAGGTCAAAACTCTTATTTTTTTTGTATTTCTCTTTATTGCTTTAAAGTAAAAATTACTAAATTTCTCCAGCCATTTTAAAATTATTATTCATATTCGTGAATATCAATAGACACGAATATAACTTTCTATATGTTTGCCGATAACACGGCATTATTTCCCTCGTAACTCCGACATTCATAGGTCAAAACTCTTATTTTTTTTTATATTTCTGTTCATTATGGTGTACTTTATTGTTTTAAAGTAAAATTTACTAAATTTCTCCAGCCATTTTAAAAATATTATTCATATCCGTGAATATCTGTAGACACGAATATGACTTTCTATGTTTGCTACATAACGCGGCATTATTTCCCTCATAACTACGACATTCTTAGGTCAAAACTCATAATTTTTTTGTAATTCTGTTAATTATGTTGTACTTTATAGTTTTAAAGTAAAAATTACTAAATTTCTGCAACCATTTTAAAAATATTATTCATATTCGTATCCTTATCAGTAGACACGAATATGACTTCTCTATGTTTGCTATATAACGTGGCATTATTTCCCTCATAACTACGACATTCTTAGGTCAAAATTCTTCATTTTTTGTATTTCTGTTCATTATGTGAAATTGAATCCATATTCGCGGAAATGACTCATATCCAGTATTAAGTTAAACCCCACAAAAATTCCATTCCATTGTATACCACAAATTTTAATTCCCTCATTAAAATCACATTAAGCAAAGTTGTGTATTCACAAAGTCGTGTGGCTTTTATTCTTAAATTACAGAGCAGTAACAATTTCTATTATGGAGGAAAGGGGGATCTTAAACACACATATGAAGTACTAACTTCATTCGTAACATTCATATACATTTTAATTTGTTTTTAATGTATTAGATCAACACTATTTGATCCGTAGCAGCAGGTAGAAGCAAACATTAGATTTTACAAATGCATTGTTTGTTTGTTTTTGTTTTCTTTTTGTGTTCTTTACTTTGAACTCAAGCGTTGTAATTAAATCTTTGTTTAACACATGCTTATGAAATGTGTGCGTTAAAAGCTCGTAGTACAGAAATGTACTGTATGAAAAAATAAATATGTACGTACTAAGCGAGACAACTCTAACTAAATTGTTAATGAGGAATGGTAGACTCGGCGTGATGAGTTATGGCTGCATATAATAGCTCTAAAAAAACTTTTTCTTTTGAAGAAACCATCTTGGTATGGATCAATTCATTATATAAAGGAACAAATACCAGGTCTAAAGAAATATCTGTCTTATAATTCGTCAACTTTTAAGCAACATTGTAAGAAAATAATAAAAGATAGATACATTTTGTGGTGGAAAAAAAATGCAAGTGTATACTCGAATGGTAAATTGAGATGTTACTTATTATTTAAATGTAATTTTGGGTTTGAAAATTATCTTAGTATTGTAAGAAGTTTTGAACACAGGAAAAATATTACCAAACTAAGAATACCAGCTCATACACTGCAAATTGAGGTGGGCAGATACCAGGGTCTCATACCTCCTACAAAATCGAGTCTGTCACAGGTGTAACACAGGGAAAATTGATGATGAAATTCATTATCTTTTTAAATGTGCAAAATTTACCCAAGAAAGAGCAGAACTTAATGATCAGATTACATTGATCTGTCAAAACATTAATAATTTAGATGATAACAATAGATTGTTATGGATATTGAATAATGAAAATTATATAATACTTAAGGCTCTTTGTCAGTATATGATTAAGACTGGGTTCAAATAATTGTTTTAATTTTTTTTTTCTTATTTTTTTTAATATAAAAATTCAGACTCACTGGATGATTTGCTGTGGACATAGGAAGCAATTCTTTTTGTGGCACCGTCCCCTGTCTATTCTGCACCAAGCACAAGTTGGTATAAATCTCCATTTGGTACCATCCCTTGGTGCTTTCTGCAGATGTGACACTTGTATACATTTATCATTTATTATTATTTTAATGAGTATATATACTATATACTCAAACTGAATATAAAATTCTAAGACAATCTTGCTTGAATTACTTCCCTTTGTTCTAATCTGTGACAGACATGGTTGATGGTAATAAAATAATTATTATATTGTACTTTATTTATTGTGTATGTGCTAATTATAAATGTTGTATCATGCCCTCCAGGATTTGGAAAATAAAGTATCTTGTATCTTGTATCTTGTATCTTGTTATTGGTGAGTTAGTGATTATTGTAACGCAAACTCAACAATTTTTAGCTATATCATGGCGAGAACATGTTAATTTTCAGTGAGATAATGATGAGGTTCGCTTTGTACTAGACAAACACGCTTAGTTGGATTTGTATAGTGCTAACTCACCGCTGCCTGAAACAACAGTCCGCAGATAAACATGTCGCCTAACACATTATCCTGATTCCTAGCCAACCAGTCTTTGCTCTTTCTTCTTAATGCTGCGTGCTTAGCGGAGAAGCAACAAATACCAATTTTATTGTCTTTGGTTTGACCCGACCAGGGTTCGAACACATGATCAACCGCACTCGAGAGGCGAGCACGCTAACCATTACACCACCGATGAACCCACGATCTACCACACTCGAGGCGAGCACGCTAACCATTACACCACCGATGCGGTTCGACTACTGTGACATGATAAATATTCTTGTAACATGAATGCTCCGCGTTCGATTGTTTAAACCGTTTAACTCGAACAGTCGTGGTATGAAAATTACATATTTTATTATTCACATAAGACAAAAAACATATAAAATGGAATCTGTAATGACATGAAATGAGACATTATACTAAACGAATATTATCAAAGACTGTTTGTTATTATTTGTAAATTTTGCGAAATTTGATTAGGTGTGTCTCATATCAGTTGATTTCGCATTATTCATCAATTGCTATTAAATCTAGATGATCCTGTTTTTGGAAAATCGAAAGTCTACGCTTATTCTTATTTTCAATTGTATATTTTTTGAAAAATGGAAATAATTCTATAGTATTTAAACGTTAGAGAAAACTGAATGTACAATCAAGGATGGACAAGCCAAAGAAACTAGTAACATCGTGTACAGAAGACACAGAACGAATACAAAAAAACAAAAAACAAAAAACACAACACAGAACACTAAAACGATGAGAGACACGAACCCTACCAAACAACACAACACAGAACACTAAAACGATGAGAGACACGAACCCTACCAAACAA
>MJUT01017713.1:764280-774399 GCA_002080005.1 Gigantidas platifrons | reverse complement strand
GGAACATATTAAAGTTCATAATGACAACAAGCCGACAAACGGAACATATTAAAGTTCATAATGACAACAAGCCGACAAAGGGAACATATTAAAGTTCATAATGACAACAAGCTAACAAACGGAACATATTAAAGTTCATAATGACAACAAGCAGACAAACGGAACATATTAAAGTTCATAATGACAACAAGCAGACAAACGGAACATATTAAAGTTCATAAGGACAACAAGCCGACAAACGGAGCATATTAAAGTTCATAAGGACAACAAGCCGACAAACGGAGCATATTAAAGTTCATAAGGACAACAAGCAGACAAACGGAATATATTCAAGTTCTTAATAACAACAAGCCGACAAACGGAATATATTAAAATTATTAATAACAACAAGCCGACAGACGGAACATATTAAAGTTCTTAATAACAACAAGCCGACAGACGGAACATATTAAAGTTCATAAGGACAACAAACCGACAAACGGAATATATTAAAGTTCTTAATGACAACAAGCCGACAAAGGAAACATATTAAAGTTCATAAGGACAACAAGCAGACAAACGGAAACATATTAAAGTTCTTAATGACAACAAATCGAAAATCGAATTAAACACAGAAACAAGCATTTGTGAGGTTTGGTGATTTTTCTTTCAGACGGGCTATTATTATACGTACCAAGATTAGTTAACCCCTGGTTCTTGTCGACCTCCCCTTCTACATTGTACTGCCCATGTCGAATCAAGAATATGTGTCTGTTTGATGTTGGTACGTCCGTATGGTGGTTTGAATCTTTGTTTGTGTTGACTAAACTTCCGTTGTCTCTTCTGTGAAAAGGAAAGAATAAATGATAGTTATTGTAGGTGTATATGTGATTATAGGAATGGATAGACAGAATGGTGGGGATCTGGGAGTCGGGAAACTTAGGACCGAGAGTGGAAGGTGCTGCGAGTCAGGTGGAAAGGAAGCGGAAATCAAGGATAGAATATTATAGCTGTAATACTGATAACATATGATTGCAGCTGAACTTGTTCCCGCCATGGTTGTAGCTGAAATATACTGCTCACATTTAATGTTAAACAACAATCAATCAATATAGGGGTAGTAGTGGAAGTGATCGTATGGTAGTTGGAATTACTTCCTGTGCAGCCAGTGCCTATCACCACTAAAGTTGTGAGTTCGAATACTGCTCACGCGAGGTGTACTCGATACAACATTATGTGATAAAGTTTGTTAGTTACTTGCGACAAGTCGGTTGTTTTCTCCGGGTACCTCGGTTTTCTCTACCAATTAAACTGACTGCCACGATATAGCTGAAATATTGTTGAAAGTGGTGTTAAACACGATAATCCTAACCCCCTAAATCAATCAATCAATCAATCAACAATCAACCATAAAATTATATTAACCCAAAGTGATTTATTTAAATTATGTATGATAACACTTTTGTTTTTATTTTACTTCAGAAAAATTAATTCCCATATGTACCAGGAGCACGCTATTCACCAAACACTACTTAAGATTGGATGAATAAATTTAAAAAACAACAACAGCTAACATTGTTTTTCAACATAGGCTTAGTATCACACTAAACAGGAAGTTGCTGGGCAGTAATCGAATCGTTCCTTTGATTGATATCGTGATAACATGACATAGGTGTGCTTACATCTAATATTATAGTATTAATAAATGGGTGTTTTCATAATGGACCGGTTATATGTCCAAGGTTAGTCATAATGGCTCAAGGAAGGTTGTATTGGCCCAAAAACACCAATTTCTTAATACTTTTATTAACCAGTCAATTTCAATTTTAGGTAATCTTCATTCTTTTTGAAGAAGGCCATAGTATTGACCGAAATGGTAGGCTATATATATAGATTCTCCTTCAGTTGCGCGTGGGTTACGATATTTCTCCACTCAAGAGAGTTAAATAAAAAAAATTAACTACCAGCCGTCAGGCGGGTGGTTAAAATTTTAAATTTAACTCCCGAGAGTGGAGAAATATCGTTACCCACATGGGCAACTGAAGGAGAATTTGTTTCTCCCATTACTTAACACGAACTTTATTTCAAAGTTTGAAATTAATGCGGGGGAAATGCACGAGACATTTTAATCCTCTAGAGGATTACAGATTTTTCCACCACTGGTTCAGCGGGGTTAAAACGCCGTAATAATGGGAGAAATATAGATTCTCCTTCAGTTGCCCGTGGGTTACGATATTTCTCCACTCAAGAGAGTTAAGTTAAAAAAATTTAACCACGAGCCGAAAGGCGAGTGGTTAAAATTTTTAATTTAACTCTTGAGAGTGGAGAAATATCGTAACCCACATGGGCAACTGAGGGAGAATTTGTTTCTCCCATTATTTAACACTTTATTTCAAAAGCCGTCAAACGAGTCAAACGAGTCAAATGCGGGGAAAGGCACGAGACATTTTAATCCTCTAGAGGATTACAGATTTTTCCACCACTGGTTCAGCGGGGTTAAAATGACGTCATAATGGGAGAAAATTGCTTTATCAATTTTCAATATTATTAAAATTTTGAAATTATACGAAAACTGAAATTTTTGAAACTTTTTGAAAATGTTATTATTTTGAAATATTTTGAAAATTTGGAAATGTTATGAACATTTTTTATTTTTGAAATTTTGAAAGTTTTTGAAATTTTTTAAATATTGAAATTTTTTTGAAAATTTTGAAATTTCAATTTTATTATTTTCTTTTATTGATTTTAGAATTTAGAAATTTTATGAAATTCTTGAAATTTTTAGGTAATCTTCATTCTTTTTAAATAAAGCCATAATGGACCGGTCCATTATCGCTTTTACCGGTCCATTATGGCTTTTGCCGGTCCATTATGGCCTTAAAAGCCATAATAGACCGGCAAAGCATTTTGGAGCAAAATAATGTTCTTGCTGTATAAATACAAACCAGTCTGTAGTATTCATAATAGAACCTACTGGTTAATAATAAGTAATAATAATTCAATACCTGTCCCAGTCATTATCCCATTTTGTGATATTCGTACTATCCGGGTCATTAATCCAAGGAGCAAACCCCCTTCTGTTGGACTTTCTTGTCTCATAAACAACAACACTACCCGGGACAGCGACAGTTGCCAGTCTCGTTATTTTCCTCATATAAAACAAACATTTCCATGTCATATTTATCTAGTACACATCCCACTTCTTCTTCATAATTCTTACTTCTCAGTCATGTATCAACGTACGATACCACATACTATTTATTATACATAAATATATTGTTTATTCGTCGCCGTCATGGGTGATTTATGATTTCATAAATAGTTAATTTTTTTCCATTTAAAGATTGTATGATTTTATTTAATAGTTGACCTTGCTTTCAAAATATATATAGAAAGGTATGGTTTATATATAATCGGACTTTTAACAAGTACAGTCCTTTATCGATATTCATGGTATTTTAACATGTAATAGTAAGCAAAGTCAAGACGAATCTGACCCTTTCTCAAAATATGAGGTCAAAATGGATTTAAGTGTAAGTTCATTAATTAGATCGTAGATTCTAAGCATAAGACAATATATATATATATCATTAATAATTACAATGGCACGAGAAAATAAGGAAAAAATACAGCTATAATAATAAAATTTATTATTTAGAAGAATACGAGTATTTATAGGAAATCGAATCAATATATATACACCTCGCCAAAAGTAAAGCAACACCCTATTATTTTTAAATAATTTTTTTTCACGGAATAAAAAAATAACCAAAACATCTATTAAATGGGCTGGGTTTATGATTTTATTAAACAAGTAAATGCATTCTAAATACGAATTATCAATTTGAACATTTTAAAGCTTGTTCAGAAGAGTAATACCCAGGGGGAAAATATGTGTAAAATGGCAGTAAAAAAAAGTTTCACCTAAATCTTATATTTGTAACACAATTGTTTGCATGTTTACACCAAATCATGTTCACGGGTGGCTTGCTACGTCACACGCACGAATACTTGAACATCGCCTCGAGGTAGGTTTATGCAGTTGTACAATTTAAAAAATAATTGGTTCACCGAAGGGCCCACATATCAGACTTCATTGTTAGCATACATTCATTGTGTGGAAACCCGTCAGTTTTGCAAACACTTCTGTACAGTTAAATGGGTTTTGTGTGAACGGTATCATTGCCCGGAATTTTAACTGTACATGAAATACCCGGTACATGTCAGACCTAACTTGTATGAAATACCTGGTACATGTCAGTACTAATTTGCATGAAATACCTGTTACATGTCAGACCTAATTTGTATGAAATACCTGGTACATGTCAGACCTACATGTAATTTGTATGAAATACCTGGTACATGTCAGTCCTAATTTGTGTATGAGACCTGATACATGCGAGTCCTAATTTTTGTATTAAATACCTGATACATGTCAGTCCTAATTTGTGCATAAAATACCTGGTACATATCAGACCTAATTTGTTTACGAAATACCTGATACACGTCACTCCTAATTTGTGTATGACATACCTAATACATGTCAGTCCTAATTTGTGTATGAAATACCTGGAACATATCAGTCCTAATTTGTGCATAAAATACCTGAAACATGTCAGTCCTAATTTGTGTGAAATACCTGGTACATGTCAGTCTTAATTTGTGTATGACATACCTAATACATGTCAGTCCTAATTTGTGTATGAAATACCTGGAACATATCAGTCCTAATTTGTGTGAAATACCTGGTACATGTCCCTCCTAATTTGTATGAAATACCTGGTACATATCAGACCTAATTTGTTTATGAAATACCTGGTACATGTCAGTCCTAATTATTGTATAAAATACCTGGTACATGTCAGTCCTAATTTTTGTATAAAATACCTGATACATGTCAGTCCTAATTTGTGCATAAAATACCTGGTACATATCAGACCTAATTTGTTTATGAAATACCTGGTACATGTCACTCCTAATTTGTATGAAATACCTGGTACATGTCAGTCCTAATTTGTATGAAATGCATGGTACATGTCAGTCCTAATTTGTATGAAATACCTAGTACATGTCAGTCCTAATTTGTATGAAATACCTGGTACATATCAGTCCTAATTTGTATGAAATACCTGGTACATGTCAGTCATAATTTGTATGAAATACCTGGTACACGTCAGTCATAATTTGTATGAAATGCCTGGTACATATCAGTCCTAATTTGTATGAAATACCTGGTACATGTCAGTCCTAATTTGTATGAAATACCTGGTACATATCAGTCCTAATTTGTATGAAATATCTGGAACATGGCAGTCCTAATTTATGTATGAAATACCTTCTACATGTCAGTCTTAATTTGTGTATGAAATACCTGATTCATGTCAGTCATAATTTGTATGAAATACCTGGTATATGTCAGTCCTAATTTGTATGAAATACCTGGTACATGCCGGTCATAATTTGTATGAAATACCTGGTACGTGCCAGTCATAATTTGTATGAAATACCTGTTACACGTCAGTCATAATTTGTATGAAATGCCTGGTACATATCAGTCCTAATTTGTATGAAATACCTGATTCATGTCAGTCATAATTTGTATGAAATACCTGGTATATGTCAGTCCTAATTTGTATGAAATACCTGGTACATGCCGGTCATAATTTGTATGAAATACCTGGTACATGCCAGTCATAATATGTATGAAATATCTGGTACATGTCAGTCCTAATTTATATTAGATACATGGAATATGTCAGTCATATTTTGTAGTTTATTAGATATCCCAGAGCTTGTGGTTGCTGTCATAATTTCCTTGATGGAAGATTGCTGCTAACATGGAAGGTATTTAAACAAGGGTTCCTTGGAGTTAACTTGAAGTCATCACTTCGAACATTTTATGGTCGCCACCTTGACTTGGTTAACCTTTGCTGAATATTTGTGTCATGAATGACCATGGATATGTTTCGTTTGTCATTATCACAATCTGATCTTTCCTCTTCATCTCTTATTACTGGGCTTGTAACAAAAATAACATGACAGGTCCCACATGTAAAGCAGGAACTACTTTCCCTTCCGGAGAACCTGACTTCACCCCTGATTTTCAGTAGTTTCCTGTGTAGTGATTTGTAGATCATTGTTTGTCCTTTTGTCATTTTTCTTTCACTCATTGTATTGTCTGTCAAATTTTTATAGTTGTAATAAATGTAGTATTTTAGATATGCTATAAAATTAATCTATTGTAAAATAGTTTTTATAACCAAACACTGCAATTCTTGTGTGACAAGTGAAAATAGACTTTGTAGAAATTTGGACCAGATCTATTTTTACTATGATGTCAATTTTTCCATGTTCCACTTGTAATAAGTTGCCATTTACCAAAAACAATCTAAATTTACAAAAAAATATCTTTATTGTCATAATTACTGAACACATTGTGCACAAGAAATCTAAATTTAAAAATAATAACAATGTATATTAGAGTAAATCATGAGTGATTGTTGTTTAACACCAACTCATCAATTTTTATAACTATATCATGGTGAGAACAAGTTTTTTTTCAATGAGATGATGATGACGTACGCTTGGTACTAGACCAAAGAGCTGAGTTGGATTTTTATAGAGCTAGCTTACTAAAACAAGAGTTCACGGGTAGACATGTCGCTCCACTCAGACACATTATTCTGATTCCGAGCCAACCAGTCTTTGCTCTTTCTTATTAATGCTGTGTGCCTAGCGGAGAAGCAACAAATACGAATATTGTAGTGCTTGGATTGACCCAACTGGGGCTCGAACCCACAATCTACCGCACTCCCGGCGAGCATGCTAATCATTATGCCACCAATGCGGTTATGTATATTAGAAATGAGTACTGGATTTAAAGAGTAGATAAAACAAACAATTTATTCTAATAGTCAGTAGTGTGTTATGAAAACTAATATTCAGTTTGTTATATCTGTCCTGCTCTAATAAGTCAAGTGGTCACAATATAACTGAAACATTGCTGAAAGTAACAACACAAGTATACTATATATACAAGTACATATAAATAAGCTCTGAAAAACACAAATATACAATGTATCTCCAGATAGATAAATACAACATATATTAACACAAGCTTAAAATATCATGTAAAATTAATACTTTATTTAATACATTGTATATAAAAAATAAATTAAAATGAAATCATTTTATAAATGTACATGCATCATTACAAGTAACATCCTTGAATGCCAGGTGCTAAGTATAGATAGGTGTTTAGTATAGACAGGTGTTTGGTATAAACAGGTGTTTAAAATAGACAGGTGTTTAGTATAGACAGGTGTTTGGTATAAACAGGTGCTTAGAATAGACAGGTGTTTAGTATAGACAGGGGTTTGGTATACACAGGTGTTTAGAATAGACAGGTGTTTAGAATAGACAGGTGTTTGGTATATACAGGTGTTTAGAATAGACAGGTGTTTGGTATAGACAGGTGTTTAGTACACACAAGTAGTTAGAATAGACATGTGGTTTGAATAGACAGGTGTTTAGTATAGATATGTGTTTGGTATAGACAGGTGTATAGTATAGATACCGGTATGTGTTTAGTATAGACATGTGCTTGGCATAGTCAGGTATTTAGAATAGGCAGGTGTTTAGTATATACAGGTGCTTAGAATAGACATGTGTTTGGCATAGACAGGTGTTAAGTATAGACAGATGTTTGGTATCGACAGGTGTTTAGTATAGACAGGTGGTTAGCATAGACATGTGTTTAGTATAGACAGGTATTTGTTAAAGACAGGTGTTTGTTATAGACAGGAGTAAACCATACTGTATTGTAATGATTTAAGACAATGACATCACAAATAATGTTCAGCTTACACAGGAATCCATTTCATTCAAGATTTGATTGACATATGTTCTCTGTATTTGTTAACAAATCTACATGATAACATCACTTAAAAAAAATACAATGAAGCCAAATTTAAATCTAAGGGGAAATTAAACTTCATTGACAAACATTGTTTTGTTAGCTTTTCCTAAATTGTAGTTTTGTTTTTTAAATTCAATTTACCTGTAATGTTTTGAATGCAAAGTAGGGAAATAGCAAACATTTTGACATAAAAAATGGCTCCCAATATATACCAATGGGTGGGGTTTTTTCAGCTATGATTTATCAATAGGTGATATTTCTACAAGCATGAAGCTTTTTACAACAAAGCTTTGATATATAATATTGGCTTTACAAATGTAGCTTTTTCTGGTCATCTTTTAATCATGATCATGTACATGTATTGTGTGTTTATTTAGAATTTTAATCTAATTCATGAATAACTCACTACTACTACACAATGTATGAATGTGTCATTAATACTGCACAATTTATGAATGGGTCACCAATACTACACAATTTATGAATCGGTATGATCTTCGTTTTAAGTGGATATACTGTATGATTTTACAAATTTAATTTGTCTGTATAAGACTGTCTTGTTATTCTTTAAATTTGTACTTAATTAATGATTGTCCTTTGTCTGCTTTGTATATATGTTTTGTATAATTGTATGCCATCAACCCCTTGGGGTAAAATTGTGCATTTCAAATAAACTTCATTTAATTCTCGATATAAGAATACAGGTGGTTTTAAACCACAGCTGCATTCTTGTGCCCACTTTTACCAAGAATGACCCCCACCCCCTGATTGATCCCCAAGAACATCAAATGACTATTTTCTATTTAACACATGTACATGTATAATAATTGTCATTTATCACATCAATAACAGTTTAAATATTATACAAAAAATAAACAACAATTATACAATAATCCTGTCTGTCAAACCAACATTATAAAAACTAAGGACAAAAAGAAAAATATGTGTTTCAAGTTTCGTGATCAACCAGAATTGTTACTACCGGCCATAATGATTCTATTACTGAAAAATGAATGCACCAAAAAAAAAACGTTGCAATTTCCTGAACTGAAACATTTTTTCTCTGACTTGATTTACAGCTTAGAATGTTGATCTTCATGTTTAATTAATCTTTAATACTTAATTTAGCATCTCAGTTTATGAACTTCTTTCCTCTCGAAGTTGAAACTTTAATAAAACATTATTTCTTATTAAATAATTCATATCAAATACCAAACAAACATTTCCCAATAGTTAAAGGGGAATTTGCGGTAGTGCCTACCGCCAAAATTTGTGGGCGGAGCTTATCAGCAAAAATCTCTGTTGATATGAACAGCATATTTATGAAACTGTATGTCACATGACCAATGTGACCAAGGTCACATATCTTAGAAATCTGAAGTGATTTTTGTAGGTTTTAGACTGATAAAGAATATTATTTTTAATAAGACTAAAAGTTTCGTAGGGAGGAACACTAGTGACCATGCCTGTCAAATATTTTGCACCAAAAGTAACTATGAAACTGTGTATCATTGGTTTTTCCTCCTCAAGATGACCGTGGCCAAAATAATGAAGAAACTGAATGTTTGCTCCGCTGACAGCTATTTATACCCACGCTCCCACTTTAAACACAACACATTCAACCAGTCACTTTAGTAATTAGATAATATGTCAAGAAGAACATTAGGATGAGTCCAATAATAAGATAACACATTAACTTCCTGTTCCCCCTGTTGGCAGATACCATGTTAGACAGTCTGTTTACTGAGCCTCCTAACAAACCTTGTGAGCTATCAAAATCATTGCCCTGAAATATATAACAACAATACTTATAGAATAATACATTCTGGTAAACTGTACATACAGACCCTGGATCATATAAGCTTACACTACGCACGAAACGCAAACGAACGAAAAACGCAAACGAAAAGAACGAAAAACGAACGAACGCTTCACACGAATGACACGAAAAACGCACGATATATGAAACAAACGCACGATACATGAAACAAATGCACGATACACGAAACGAACGCACGATACACGAAACGAACGCACGATACACGAAGCGAACGCACGATACACGAAACAAACACGAAACGAACGCACGATACACGAAACAAACGCACGATACACGAATAGTATCGTGTTATTATTTGAATGACTTTTGTGCAAATTGATGTGATTAACTTCTGTAATCTTATATTTTATAAGCAAGTTATATATATAAATGATAAATTAGT
>MJUT01017713.1:673224-741442 GCA_002080005.1 Gigantidas platifrons | reverse complement strand
AATTAATATTACAATAAAGTCATATCTCGTTATCTTTAATTAATATTACAATAAAGTCATATCTCGTTGTCTTCAATTAATATTACAATAAAGTCATATCTCGTCATCTTCAATTAATATAACAATAAAGTCATATCTCGATATCTTCAATTAATATTACAATAATTTCATATCTCGTTATCTTTAATTAATATTACAATAAAGTCATATATCGTTATCTTCAATTAATATTACAATAAAGTCATATCTCGTTATCTTTAATTAATATTACAATAAAGTCAAATCTCGTCATCTTCAATTAATATTACAATAAAGTCATATCTCGTTATCTTTAATTAATATTACAATAAAGTCATATCTCGTTATCTTTAATTAATATTACAATAAAGTCATATCTCGTTGTCTTCAATTAATATTACAATAAAGTCATAGCTCGTTATCTTCAATTAATATACCGTTTCATTGGATAATTAGAAGGAAAACTTTGCTTAATTCGTTTTAGTTTTTACCTTAATTTATACCGGATAAGTCGGGTACTCGGGTATATCGAAGTAAAGTTTTTGGCCCGTAGCTGTAGATTTTTTGTTTAGTATGTCGTTGATAACATGAATACTCGAGTATGTGGAAGTAAAAGTATTGGCCCGTGGCTGTAGTTTTTAGCATGTCGCAAATAACATGAATACCTCGATATAAAATGATAATTCCTTTGTTATGCCGTAGCGAATATGGTAATACATAGATTTAAAAAAAAACAACAGTAAGACAACACAGTTGATTTAATATGTAGATATCGGTAAGAAAATATCATATTTGAATAAAGGGGCCGGGTGGCTCAATGAGTTAGGAAGTTGGATTACCTAACAACTCATAGAAGCCTATCACCAATACGGCTTGGGTTCGCGCGCTGCTTTGTAAATTACAAAAAAGTGTGCACTCGACTCGCAGTCGCAAGTGATAAAGTTTACCATTTGCTTCCACATGGTCGGTGATTCTCTCGAGCACTCCGGCTAATCTTCCACCACTAAAACTGGTCGCCATGATATAACTGAAATATTGCTACTGAAAGTGACGTTAAAATACCAAAAATTCAAAATCAAATCAATAATATTTAAATAATCTTAGATGCTATTAACATAAGCAATGAATATCCTTCATCACAAATCAGACCAATCTATAATTCCTCTGTAATTTAAAGATCAGTTTGTTCCTATAATCTTGTATACCTATACTACACCTATATTTAAATACAAGAACGTATTAGGGACCGACCATTTAACTTGAAGGGGGTGGGGGGGGTGTTTTTTTTTCTAAAAAAAATATTCTGATTCCCAATGTTGCTGAACAAAATATTCTGATATTTGTGGAGGAAAAAAAATAATCTGATTCAGTTTTTATCATATAACCTAATGTTAAATTCTGAAGAAAAAAATTCTCGCTTTGCGCGACAAAGAAAAATAAACATTCTAACTCCCGTGTTGTCCGAAAAAAAATTTATGAACGAAAAAAAAACATACCCCCCCTCCCACTTTGCAAG
Source organism: Gigantidas platifrons (assembly GCA_002080005.1). Taxonomy (NCBI): domain Eukaryota; kingdom Metazoa; phylum Mollusca; class Bivalvia; order Mytilida; family Modiolidae; genus Gigantidas; species Gigantidas platifrons. The sequence goes on along the minus strand of MJUT01017713.1, from coordinate 739,908 downwards.
TTAAATGGTCGGTCCCTTACAGGATCTCAAAGTTGTTGTTCGATCGTTAGTTTTCTGTGTAATGTTTTGTAGTTTCTTGTTTGTCCCTTTGTCTGTTTATATTTGTTCATTGTATCGTCTATCATTCTGCGACTTACGGCTTCTGTTTACCCTTTGGTATCTTAGACTTACGGCTTCTGATTACCCTTTGGTATCTTCAAGCTTTTCAAAGAATTCAAGAGATGAGTTGGTATCCCATTAGCTGGCTTAAAGTGAGGCATCATCAACAACTAGATAAAATTGTCTTGTACTGAGGTATAGCTGTCTGATATCCTAGATAAAAGTGTCTAGTACTGAGGTATAGTTGTCTGATATCCTGGATAAAAGTGTCTAGTACTGAGGTATAGTTGTCTGATATCCAATAAATCATAGCGCGGATAAATCATTAAGCAGAAATATGGTCATACATCCAGTAATATCGCAATATCAGAGCTATTTTTGCCGATTTTATTCATGTAGTGGAAATATGCCCTTCTGAAATCTACAAAAATGACTAAATGAGGGCGGAATTGGACAATCGGTGTGAGGGTTGAATGGGACAATCGGAGTGAGGGCGGATGTGTCAGTGGAAGTAAGGGCAGAATGAGACAATCGGAGTGAGGGCGGAATGGGACAATCGGAGTGAGGGCAGAATGAGACAATCGGAGTCTACTTTCTTTTCGTAATCAATAGGTGATATTCACATGCAAAGAACGTGGTATTATCCAAACACTGACTGGCCCGTGGTAAGGTTTTCCATATTATAATCTGACAACCCCATCAAGTCGAGAGGTATCCCGGATCTGCCACCAGTGGACGTTCTAGACAGCACTGTGGGGGTGTTCCTTTTGGAACCTTTCACAGTACCATTGTCTTATTTTTTTTTTAAATTTTAATAGCATATCACTGTGGCCAATCTGGTGTTATAAAGCTATTTTTTGCTAACGACTCGCCACAGTAAGCTCGATTTACAACAAATAAATCAACAATTAATGTCAGCAAATCTTCAAATCCAATACAGTTATCTCCTTATTATACAACAAATACCAGTGATGAACTTTAATACACACCAATCGTTATGATGGAAGTGGTGTTAAACACCATACCCCTAGCCCTATTCACATCAGTATAACTAAATACACGCAGTGTATACATGTACATGTGTATATTTAAGATTAAAGATCAAATTTAACTCTCTTTAAAATATTTGATTTTCTCCAAATTAATTTAATTAAATTAACATTAAATTGAAGTATTTACATTAAACAAATAATCTTCTAAATAATAACCTTACCATTGTTGAACGTTCTAAATCATTTTTTTCCTTAAAGTTTAAAAAAGTCGGTCACCAGTATATATATCTGTTGTCTTATTAAAGACAAAACTCTATTCTTGTTTCATTGTATACTTTCACGTTAAGGACAAAGCATATTTTAACATGTAAACAATCTTTTGCTAAAACGGTATTTTTCTGTTTTAATGGATCATTTAATTTGAAAGGTGTTAACTGAAAAACGAAAAACATTTCAAAAGACAATGATTAGAAACTAAACACCAACATTTATAAAATCAGGTCGTAATGTGATATTGTACATTTTATGTTTTATCCCAATAATGATTTGATTTGATTTGATTTGATTTATTGTGCTTAACGTCACTTTCAGCAATATTTCAGATATATAATCATGGCCAGATCCCAAAATGAAAACGAAACTTCTAGATATATGTCCAGTGCATCTGTGCATATTCAAATACTTAGGACCTCTAGTGTTATAAATTCCATTAGGTATATGATAAACAATGGTGTAATTAACATTAAAACTCAGTAGTAAATGTGGGTTGTCTCCCTTCCTTAATTAAGTTTTGTTTGGTTTATCGGTTTATGAAATAGTCACTTAATTCAGCAATATGTCGACTATAAAACTTTCTTTTGGTGGTGGGGGACAGTTATAATGAACTGTTCAGTGAAAACTGCAGAGTTAAGGAAGGTATTTAGAAACTATAGCGGTTTTTGGTAGTGGATCGTGAACTTTCGTCAGCAGCGTTAGACTTGTCGTTATTTTGGGTCTGTTTCAAGCCAGGATTAGTATTTCATCGTCATATGTAGCAGTCCTTTTTATTGTTTCAATGCTTTGAGGTGAGATACATCCTTCTTTCTGTTATTGTTGACAATCACTGTTTAAACTTTCTTTTTATATTTAAACATGTGCTTAACCACCCCCTGGAGGAACCATATCTACATGTATCACCTTCCTAGAGGGAACCAACACAATATTAAACAAATAAATAGTTCTGGGGTGTTTAAACTGATGCTTGCCCTTCAAAGTATCGGAAGTGTTTATAAATCAATAAACAGAGGATTGTGGGAACAACCCAAATGCAGTTTTCCAAAAATAATAGGTATGAGAGTATTCTTGTAATTAACATACAGTGTATTATGAAATCCAATTGTTCCATATCACAGCTAGAGTTCCCGAAATGTACAGTTGCTATGTACAATAATAGATCTGAGAGTATTCCAGGAATTCAAATATTTACAATTTCATATGTTCTATGTAATAGGTGTTGCTGGTATTATATATTGTTGTATGAAACTTACAAATTAATAAGATCGTCAATTTGTGATTTTTGGTGTTTTAACGCCACTTTCAGCAATATTTCAGCTATATCATGGCGACCAGTTTTAGCGGTGGAAGAAGTCGGAGTACCCGGAGAGAACCACCGACCATGGGCAAGCAACTGGTAAGCTTCATCACTTGTGGCTGCGAGTCAAATGCACCTTTTTTGTAATTTACAAAGCCGGGAGCGAACCCACAACGTATTGGTGATAGGCTTGTATGCGTTGTTAGGTAATCCAACTACCTAACTCATTGAGCCACCTGGCTCTCTAAACATTAATCAGTCTGAGAATCTTCCAGGAAATTTACCAATTTTGGAATTGTAACCTTTCACATACCAGAGGTCATCCAAGATATACATATTTGCACTGTTAGCGCAAAAATGTTTGAAATGAAATCACATTTACCCAAGCTATCCATTTTTTTCGTGTAGACAATGCACAATTCGACCTAGACATCAGAGGTCAATTACATGGGTGGGTCATAATCGTACGTGGCGGCCATGTTGTTTGTCCCATAAAAATGAAATGAATCTATTCTGTAGACGAACTTCCAAAAATCATTCTTTTAAAGTTTGGTTCAAATTAGCACAACAGTTTCAAAGGTTTCAGAGTTTTTGAAATTAGCCAATCAGAAACAAGAACTGCATATGGCTGTCATGTTATTCTCCGATAAAAAGAAAATGAGGAATTGTGATAGATGATCTTTTCAACATCAATGTAAAAAATCCCTCCCAGTGGTGTCAGATGAGAATATTGATGTGTGAAAAGTTTACAGATGGCGGACGCCAAGTGATAGCAACGAGCACATAATGCTTGGAGTCAATTGAGCTAAAAGCAACTTGTTGTTAACACGATATGACTGAATAACAATTGAACAACAATCACTTACTGACCTATACACATGTACATCAATTTAATTTTCAGACGAGGAGTATCATACTGATAGGGGTCTGTTAGACTTCTCATTCTAGTCTTCCAGCAAACTGTATCCATTAAAAATCGACAACGATTACAAAAAATACCACAGCTTTTGTTTAATCTAATATCAATAAAAAAATATATAATAATATGAGTATTGAAAACCAATAGTAATGCCATGCGTTCCCTAGTGTGCTAAAACATCCCAGTTGTCTAAAATGTCAACACAACACCATTCACACATATTAAGGGTCATTATCAAAATACACGCACTTTTTCCTGTTCATATTTTGGTGACATCAAATATTTTCGTTCCCGTTTTGCTTTAGTCTATTAGTTTTTCCTACATTACAATGACATATTCACATAATATGCAGTCGGGAAAACCACCATGAAACAAAATATTTCTAGATATGTAGCACCCCCTAATACCTTTCAGTCCGTGGTGTTACCAACATAAAATTATTCTTTTTAGGAAAATGAAAAATATTTGTTGTGTAAAAAGTGGTTACATACATAATATACAGGGAAATTATGCATAATGTAAGATATTTTCTTTGGAGCACTAGTTTTTTTTTCACAATATTTGGATATGTAGTTGTGGAATTCCATTTAAGCTGCATTATGAAACAAACAAGTTTTCATAATTGTATTTTGTTTCACTTTATATAAAGAAAATATGACTTATACATAGTTATCAAAGTCAACTTTATTCAACTATAATATAGTTTACTTCAATTATGTCATTTATCCTTTTTATGAAACAATTTACATGAGGTAACACCATTGACAAGAGGTAACACCACAGATGACAAAAGTAACACCAGTGACATCTTCATGAATGTAAACTTTTAATTCAAGAAAAAAACACAACTATCAACCTATATGTGTTGTTTTCTTATTGTTTTCAGTACAATGTTCAGTTTTTCAACATATTGGTTTAATGCATGAGCAATATCAGTTTTGTCCATGGTGTTATGAAGATATGTCCATGGTGTTATGAAGATATGTCCCTGGTGTTACCAGGTTTAAAAAGTATACTCCCACCAGCTTGTTAAACTATATCTTATATGTAAATGATGATGTTTGAACATTTTTTCTGCATAGGTTGAAGAGCATTATTATGTTCTGAATATTACTGTTTATGGAATAATGTGTTTATTCACAATGTTAATGCTAAATGTCTGTGGTGTTACACAATCTTTATGGTAACACCACAGAAAACAGGTAAGTATTTTCATGATAAAAGGAAAATAATGTCTCCCTGGCGATATTTTATATGTATATCCAGTGAAGAATAGCAAATGCAATGTATTGTGTATTTTTACATTTTGTTCAATTCTAACAAAAAGAAGTAGTGAGATGTACACCATAGACATAAAATGTATATACTATACCAATCGCACGTACATTTTCGGCTCTACACTAGTTTATGGATCACTTTTGTTTTTGTCGTCTGCACATGTCATGAAACAGGAAATAAGCAACGGGAGAAACTATTTTTGCTTCAAATATGACAAGACAGATAACTCTTACCAGTCTCAGTAGGAAGGGTAACACCACAGACATGAAAATCTATAACAGCAGGTTTTTTTTCTAATTTTCTTTTTAAATTTCAATATATATCGAGCAAAAATAATGTTGTTCTATTAGAGTTTTAGGAATAGTTCAAAAATAATACAAAGATCGAATAAAATCATTACATCTGAATAGTACAATTGACCAAAAGAAAGTCATTCTCATGTTCTGGAAAAATAAGACGTAACACCAAGGACAAAACAGGTGTTTGTGTAGCAAGTATAAATTCGCAATTGGACCAATCTGAATTTAGATGGTAAAACTACAGAGAGCTGATGTGCCTTCATGCAAAACATGTTTTCTCCAATCAGTTTGGTTGATATTTGTCTTTTAATTGCGTAATAACAGAAAAGTGCGCGTTTTTTTATAATGACCCATAAATATATGATTCTAACATGAAGTTCTTCATTGGCTATATAAATAATACAATGATAAAACTCACGATATATTTTAATTCGCTCATGCGTACTGACGAACAAATTACAAACATCATTCCCTAGTGAATTTATGTATTCATACAGCACTGTGGTGCATAACAAACATAAAAATGCACGTATTGTTTTTAGCTATATTTTTCCGGAATAAATACTTAAAACAACCATCAATGGACTTTGACTTTTGAAATTTAACATCTTCCGGTGAAGTCGTTTACAAGGAACGCTGATGACATTAAAACACATGGTTACCGATTTATTTTATGATTTTGTGAGCATTTTATTGGTTTAAGTTGCTAAATTCAAAATGCCATTAAATTGGAAAATATCAGTAACTTCATAACATCACAGTCTATTTATGCATAAAAGAAAAACAACTGTAAACATGAAGGTCAGTGAATTTTGTTATGAAATGCATTTCCATTACTGACTTCCACTTCAAAAAATAAGTTAGATTTTTCCTACTAGAATCGAAATAATTCATTGAAGCCAGAGTTTGTATCACGTTTTAACATGAGTAACATTAAGTTCGTTGCATTTTATCACTCGCTATCGCTCGGGATAAAAATTTTACGAAAATAATGTTACCCATGTCAAAACTGTATACAAACTATGGCTTCCATGAATTATTTCTTAAATATAATTCGCTTGAAGTCTCCTACACTTGTGCTAAAATAGCTCTTTATCCCAGAATGTTTGACAGGGACATTGAACTAAATAAATTCCATGTACTTTCTAAATAGGAATTACTACTGGTCTGTTGGTTGTTTGGAGAGAAAACCGAATAGAATGATCCGAGAAAGTTAGTCGGATTTCCTCGGTCACGTACACCAAATCTAAGAGGAATGGCCTTTATCTTGGCCTTGAATCCTTTGTCAGCAGTTCGTACATCAGACCGGAAAGTGATGATCATTAAATTCCCGTCGGAAACCAAGGTTTTATTTCTAAGCCCTCTGCCACAATATCTACAAAAAATAAATAGAAAACATTTAGAATATATTCATTGTGTAATAATTCGCACATGCTAAGCACAAGACTGGGTTGTTCGTGTTTCGCCATTAAAATTCTTCCATAGTAAGACATTCAACTCAACTTAACGTCAAATTCAAGATTGTGTTACATGTGTGCTCGATTAATGGGTTCCTATTTTGTATTGTTAATTTTCAAATTACGTTAATCTCAAGCCAGTATCAAGTAGGGGGTGTCTCCTAGTGTTTTGTTGGCTTCCACGTTATGCCATAGACAAGACTGTGTCATATGAGGTCCTATTCGGCAATGCATCCATAATAACATACACAAACGTACTGTGTTACTGACGTCATAAGAAGAGTTTGAAGATACCAAAGGTAATCAGAATTCGTAAATCGAAGAAGAACAGACAACACAATGGTCAAAAAGAAAAAGGACAAAAGGACAAACAACGATCAACAAAGCATACACATAAAACTAAAGACCGAGTAACACGAACCCCACTAAAATCCGAGGGTGACTTCACGTGTAAATTATGTAACTGGTGTATTAAGTACAATCGTTGGCAAGAGTAGTAATTATCTCTTCCCTCCAATGACGAAAAGGAGTTTATCATCATATCACACCATATAATATTTGTGTCTAACGAAGAAGTGAAAAATAATGAGACTAAACCCTAAATCTGAATTATAATATACATTTTATCATGCAGCAGTTGATGTAGGGAACTGTTCTGGGTTGGGACCCAGCCATTTTTTTTAGATTCTTTTTAATTACAAGGATAAATTGAAGAATACAATAATACCATAACAGTAATAATAGAAGTAGCAGTAATTACCTGCTAAAGTACATTAAGACCTCCCTTTTTTATAAGAGCTTTTATGATAAATAAATNACACAAACGTACTGTGTTACTGACGTCATAAGAAGAGTTTGAAGATACCAAAGGGGTAATCAGAATTCGTAAATCGAAGAAGAACAGACAACACAATGGCCAAAAGAAAAAGTACATGAGGACAAACAACGATCTACACAACATACACATAAAACAAAGACCGAGTAACACGAAACCCACGAAAATCCGAGGGTGACTTCACGTGTAAATTATGTAACTGGTGTATTAAGTACAATCGTTGGCAAGAGTAGTTGTTATCTCTTCCCTCTAATGACGAAAAGGAGTTTATCATCATATCACACCATATGATATTTGTGTCTAACGAAGAAGTGAAAAATAATGAGAATAAACCGTAAATCTGAATTATAATATACATTTTATCATGCAGCAGTTGATGTAGGGAACTGTTTTTTTTAGATTCTTTTTAATTACAAGAATAAATTGAAGAATACAATAATACCATAACAGTAATAATAGAAGTAGCAGTAATTACCTGCTAAAGTACATTAAGACCTCCCTTTTTTATAAGAGCTCTTATGATAAATAAATCATGGATATGCGCCTGTTGTATGTGAACTCCTAATTGGAATCCACTGCCATACTATATTTCCACAATAATACAAATTCTATTAAAGTCTTCTTTAAAAAAAAAAATCGAAATTCTTATATTGTTTACTGGGAAATATATATTTAGCACAGCTGAACTATTTTATCAACAAATCTTTAAATAGTTTCCACATACAAGTCCTTGTTTTCGAAAAAAAAATATTTATAAAGACACATTCCCACCATGACCGACTTTTATTGTTGACACGTTGCCAGATCCAGGTTGTAATTCAATCTCGTCATTCGTCCTAACTACGACGTTTTAACTTCTTACTATGAAATTCTATCTTGTATGTAGATGTCAGTAAATATGACTCATTGGTCTTTGTCACAATGAGGTAAGTGGATAAGGTAAGAAACCTTTGAAGTTACCAAAAGTGTAATCAGGAGCCTAAATAAAAGAAGAACAGACAATACAATGTCTAAAAGAAAAACAGGATAACAGGACAAACAACGACCTACAAAATATTACATAGAACACAAAAAATAGAGCAACACGAACCCCACTAAAACAGGAGGTGAACTCAGGTGCTCCGGATGGGTAAACATCCTGCTCCACTAGTGGCACCCATCGTGCTACTCTTGTTACAAACCCGGTGATGAATGAGAAAAGAATCAGATAATTGTGATTACAATAAACGGAATAGATCCGTGGTCATTAGTAACATAATGTCTGCATGGTTGCCATAGCAACTATAATTAATAAGAAACAGAAATAATTCCAGCAAGCCATGAGGATTAAATCACAGTAAACAATACATATTAGAGTCAGTAGAAACTCAACTCATTACTCACTTCTTTCCTGCATCTAATGCGCTGTTTGACTTTTGAACTAATACATAGTCGTCTTGACAACCGGTTGTTATTTCCAAATTAAAAACTTCAAATGTAATCTGTACACGTCTATCACGTCTTGTCTGAAAGGAACATAAAATAAAGATTGCATATAATTGAAAGAGTGATGGAAAACTGTCTCAAAAACTGATTCGAGAAAATATTGAATGCAACATACATGTAGGAACTTGTTAATGGTTTCAAGAATGACAAAACCCTACCTTTATCTCACCGAGGGTAACCACCCTACAAGTTAAACTACAGGAGATAGCGACTAGGTCAATTTGTAGATGAGGTATCTAAATATATAACCTAGTCCAGAGTCTTGACCATTTTAGCACATGAGTGTCTGCCTGATTTGGTATACAGCTTTATGAAGACCTGAATATTATTTCAGGTTCATGCCAACAACACTACCGCCATTGTAACGTCCTGAGTTATGATCTGAACAAAGTCTACGGCCCTGTCGATTGAGCTAAAAGATATCTCATCTAGATTAACTAGCAGAAGATGTATTTAAATCTATTAATAATATATCATGGGCACATCTCCGGGGGGAGGGGGTTGTGTTGCTGGTCTTTTTAGTTTTCTATGTCATGTATTTTGTTTAACGTGTCTTCGTTCTTTGTCTTGTGGCCAATGTTGTCAGTGTCTCTGGATTTTCCATTCTTTATTGTCCAATCGGTTTTCTCTAACGATTATTTACATCAACACATGTAGTCAGTGTCTATCACCATTACAGTTATCATGAGTTCGATTCCTACCCGTTATAGGGTATACTCTCCACCAATAAAACTACACACCACAAAATAACTGAAGCAATGTTGATAGATACATAATTATTTGAGGGTGTCTTCTTGCTAATGATGTTTGAGGGGGGTCGGTTCTCTTTAACAGAACAATGTTATATATTTGACAACTTATGTGTCACAAAGAATAAATGTATTTCAGATATGCAGTATAACGTTGAAGATTATATGTGAGGGTTGGTATTTACTCACTTACATGACTGCAGCATTTCTCTAAAAGGGGATGTTCAGGCAAAAAACAATGGGTTAATTCTGCCACGTTCAGCTACCAAGGTAGGAAAGTAAGAAGTCAGATTATCTATATATGTGTTTAAAGTTTTCGATGTTGTCCTTTTTCTCCTATTTTGTTATTTGATTTTGGAATTGTTCTGTTAATTACTGGTATATTTTTACTGTTGCATTATTTTTATTTTATACGATATGCACCTTATGTGAGAAAGTTTACATACTGACATTTAATACAATATTTAGATGTGTGTAAGTTATAATATCTTGGGATGGAAATAATGACTTACTTGTATAACATACTGACACTCCATACTATTTGTATATTCATTTGGGTATCCAGGGGAGGTAATATATCGTTCTCTGTTTCTCAGCCTGAATCTACCACCACAAGCTGTATCTATAAAGACATCAACATATACCTCACAATATTTTTTAAAAGCACACAAAAATACATATGATACTAGTGGATCAGAAACTGCTAACCCTTCCGGAGCACCTGAGTTCACCCCCGGTTTTTAGTGGGGCTCGTGTTACTCGATCTTTAGTTTTATGTGTATGTTTTGTAGATCGTTGTTCGTCCCTTTGTACTTTTTTGTGTTGTCTGTCCTTCTTCTAGGATATACGTATTCTGATTATCCCTTTGATATCTTCAAACTCTTCTTATACAAGTTTATGACAAGAAGAGTTAAAAGATACCAAAGGGGTGAGACAACTTCTGTGTCAGAGGATTAAATAGATTATACATAACGTTTATGATTATACCGTTCTTTCTAAGACTGCTCTTCGCCCCGAGTACCGTTATGTCATATGTATTAGTAAGGTTTGATACCGTAAAGAATTGTTTAAAGGGGGAACAATGGTTGTATTTTAAATAAAGGGAAAGATAGAGACACATTCAGGGGAGGATCCAAGATTTCAAGTTAGGGGGGCGCACTTAAAAAAAATCACGCCGAGCGTAGGGAGGCGCGAAAATGTTTAGTGTATTTCGTGTGAAAATCACGATTTTACGCAAAAAAAATCATATTTTTTCCAATTTTAGGGGGGCGCGCGCCGGGTGCCCCCCCCCCTCCTTTGAATCCGCCCCTGACATTCATTCTCAGAAATAAGAAGAAACAAATGTTAGGGTTTTAGAGCTCTGAAAATACACGTACTTGTGCAAAGCAAAAATATAACCATGTGAGAATTACAAAAATAATCTAGTACACCATACCACAAACAATAAAAAGTTTGTATATAACAAGTTTTAATGTCGTAAGATCTCTTTACTTCCGGTTTTTAGTGGGGGTAAAGATGCTACTCGATCTTTAGTTTTATGTGTAATGTTTTGTAGATCGGTGTTTGTCCTTTTGTACTTTTTCTTTTACCCATTGTGTTGTCTGTTCTTCTTCGATAGATTTACATATTCTGATTACCTCTTTGGTATCTTCAAACTCTTCTTAGATTTCCACAGGAAAAGGTGGATACATAATTGATAGGGCCGCTAAATTTTGCCTTGCAACGGGTCACCAACGACCACACCTGCTATTAAGTATTTTGACGTGTAAGAAAAGTGACATTCGGTTGTGTTGTCTGTTCCTTTTCGATATACGGATTCTGATTATCCCTTTGGTATCTTAAAACTCTTATGATTTACATAACATATACAACTGTAATTCATTTATCATCGTGTAATGGTTAGTGTGCTCGCCTCGAGTGCGGTAGATAGTGAGTTCGAGCCCCAGTCAAGTCAAACCAAAGACTATCAAATTGGTATTTGTTGCTTCTCCGCTAAGCACGCATCATTATGGAGAAAGAGCAATGAGTGGCTGGCTCGGAATCAGAATAATGTGTCCGAGTGGAACGACATGTCTATCCGAGGAATAATGTGTCCGAGTGGAGCGACATGTCTATCCGAGGACTGTTGTTTCAGTGAGCTAACAATATAAAAATCCAACTCAGCATGTTGGTTTAGAACATAGCGGACCTCATCATCATCTCATTGACAATTGACTTGTTCTCGCCATAATATAGCTGAAAACTTGCTGCATTGGCGTTAAGCAACAATCACTCACTGCACTTTCCTTATTATCTGCTTTGGGAAAACAACCCCGAACATGAAGAGAAAGTATATACAAAAAACAAAAACGCTTCGAAACTTCAACTAATAAATGATTCATACACTTAAATTTAGAAACTTAATATAGGAGTATTGGGTGTAGTCGGTACTGTATGGTATTTGGATTTACAACTATCTGTACAATCAGTGTCTATCACCTCTAAAGTTGTGAGTTCGAATCCCGTTCATGACGAGGTGTACCTGATACAACATTGTGTGATAAAGTTTGTCAGTGACTTGCGACAGGTCGGTGGTTTTCCCAGGGTACTCTGGTTTGTACCACCAATAAAACTGGCCAACACGATATAACTGAAATATTGTAGAAAATGGAGTTAAATTCCATACTAATAAGCGCACACATTGAACATTCTAAACTGACATGCAAAAATGCCAATATGGAACATACCAAAATCCTTCATGCAGATAAAACCACGCCTGTTTTTCTTGGCACAATTGCCAATGGTTAAAAACTGGCCATCAGTTGAACCACAATTATCATCAGCCTCTGTTGCCAAGTCATGTATTGGCCTGAAATAGTTATATATAGCACATTCTTGTAGATGTCAAAAAGAAAACGAAAGTAGAGTGCATAAGAATTTTGTGAAAGGGATAATACAATAACAAAGCAAACGAAAACAAACATAGTAAATAAAAACACACTAACCAAGAAAAAGACAACAACAAGATATCATACCAAGCACTGGGAGTGATTCCAAGTGATCCGGAATGGTAAACATCGCCTTCCCAAATAAAGACACAGTTAAGGGTAGAAATTGTTAAATTCCTATGGTCGACTCGGCAAACTATGTGATCATTGGAATTGTTGTGTGTCAAAGATCTAGATAGTACTAGTACATGAACTTAAATCTGTGAGGAACAAGGGAAAAGAAGCAAGCAAATGTCTCATGCATTTGTATTTCTCCAACGTTTTGATGCTCGATTTTTAGTTCTAATGGAGAAACTGATTACCTTTTTTGTGTCTCCAAAGTTGTCTTATATATGTTTCTCTGGGTTTTACCTTTATTTATATATGTTTCTCTGGGTTTTACCTTTATTTATATATGTTTCGCTGGGTTTTACCGTTATTTATATATGTTTCTCTGGGTTTTATCTTTAATTATAGCCGTGTGGCACAGGTAATAATTTATAGTGTATACTAAATCAAAGGAAGACAAATGTCTATATTTCTGAATTTCAGTTCATGTTTATGCATCTTGTGTAAATAAAGCCAAGCTTACATTAATGAATCATTATAAGTCTGTCCATCAAGCCATTGGTAGAAGGGTTGGTTACCAAGCCAACCATCGTTAGCATTTCGTTTAACACCAAGCCACAAACTCTTAGTGGTATCAATATACTTCAGTTCTGTTAGGGTTTTAACAAGCCAGTCCTGCAATACATGAAATAGGTACATGCCAATATAGAATAACGAATCATATAAATTACAGTTGTACTTGCTATTGTTAAAAATATAAACGTAGATATCTAATTTAGTGCGCACAGCTAGTTTCCGGAATAACATTCATCGGGTACGCTCAAAGTCAAAATATTGATTAGTTGGTTGGTTTTATTGTGTTTACCGCCACTTTCAACAATATTTCAGTTATATCGTGGCGGTCAGTTTTATTGGTGGAGGAAACCGGAAGACCCGGAGAAAACCACCGACCTGCGCAAGTCACTGACAAACTTTATCACATAATGTTGTGTAAACCTCGCCCTGAGCGGGAGTCGAACCCACAACATCAGTGGTGATAGGTACTGATTGTATACGGGTAGTTGTAAAGCCAACCAGTATATGATCACGGCCAAGACGGCCCCTCAAAGATATTGGAAAAACAAATATTTAAAAAAAATATCTTTGGGAGCAATAAAACCAAAGGGCCTAAACAGAATGGCTAAATTTGTTACGGAATATCTGTACCACAGAAGGATATGGTTCCTTTGTGGTAATCACAATCACGCCCTTTCCTCATTTATGACTTACCGCCGGATTCTTGACAAGAGAGATACGACGTGTGCCATCAGTGGATCATAAACTGCCTACGCTTCCGGTGTACTTCAGTTCACCTCTGCTTCCGGTGTTCTTCAGCTCACCTCTGAGTTTTGTGGGGTTATTGTAGCTCAATCTTTAGTTTTCTGTGTATGTTTTGTAGATCATTGTTTGTCCTTTTAGTCATTGTGTTGTCTGTCCTTTGATTTACAGCTTTTGATTAGCCTTTTTTGGCTTCTTAAAATTTGCTAGCCAATAGCTGTTGGAGATTTATCCTATTTTAATAATAATTACATTATTCAGAAAGTGTATATTTCGATTTGACTAAAACGGTCTAGTGACAGATACATACATGAATTACATTAGGGAATACTGTACTTGTAATATTTAATAGTACCTCACAATTATATTTTGTTAATTTCAAGTACTATTTTCCATTGCAGTAGATTCTGTTAATCGTATCAACTATTATTATTTGTAATATAAAACAAGCGTTACCCTTTCTACTTCCGTTTCAAATGTAACCAGAGTGGCATCTTGGTTGCTACATAGATTTAACGCAACTGAATATGAAAGGATGATGTCAGGGTACGTTCTATAACAACGCCCATTAGCAAATGTCCAGGTACTGGGGCAATTCCAAGTTATAACTGAAAATATATAAATAAAACGTATAATGTTAACGTCAAAATTAATTAAAATTAATATACCTCAGTTGTAATTTTCTATATAAAAATCAGCTCGATAGTTTTACTATTTTTCCCGCTTATGTCGAGAAGTTTACTTCACCGGTCAATAGTTTCCAACTATTTGACCGACACTGTCACATTGTTTCGCGGAATTTTAATGCCGTGTACGGATTGGTTACTTGGCTTTACTATTACATTCGGAACTAATCTGCTTTCGTAAAATTCGAGAGACACTACAAGTGTGCAGACGTTTCAAATATGACAGGTAGATTTGCGTCCCTCACAGATGATGATTTAACCAGAGCAAATTTTACAATAAGTATCCTATATAAATTGTGTGTTGTTAATAATAATTAATTTGAGTCTTATAAATAACCGCTGTATTTATTGCTTCTTTTCGATAAGATGAACGAGAATTTAAATTTTTATTTAAACGAAGATAAGTCACACACACATGTACACACCCATAGACGAGTTTTAATTTGTAAATAACAGGGATGCTTTATTTAGACATATTACATTAAATATAAGTCGTTGCCGTTCACTGCATTCACTGGGTTCGAAAAATTGTAGATGTCTTAGATTGAGAGGGTCGTATGGAAAACCATCTAGAAATATTATTGTAGCATTTTAATACATTATTTTACAATTATTTATTCATAAACAAATTTGTTGTTTGTAGGAGGGCTCATGTCTTATTTGTGTTTGCGCATAGTGGTGTCCAACACATATTGTGTTGTGTTTTTGTTGTTTTTTTTTTTCTTCGTCTTGTGTGACCTGTGTTGTCAGTTTCTCTTTCGGTATAATAAAACACTTATTAACTAGATATTCGGGGAATAGTAAGTTTATTGACCCCTTGATACCAACTATTGCCCTTGGCTTCGCCTCGGGCAATAGTTAGTATCTCGGGGTCAATAAACTTACTATTCCCCTCATACCCAGTCAATAAGTATAAAATATATAGCAAATACGTTAGAATAGAGGTTAAGGTTGAGAAGGGAAATATGAAACGTGATGGTCAACAAATTCACCAATATCAATAAAACGAACAATCACCGCTCATCTTAGCTCGCTTAACATTTTCGAACTCCAGGCTCTGACATGAGACAGACACAAAAATGGGGCAGCGATAAGCAGGTTAACGAGATTCCAACCTTCCCCTCTTAATAACTCGATCTCCAACGGCAATAAATATAAAAACAAACTATAAAAAAGCTGCATATATATTCGCTACCTCTCAAACAGACCGCATACTATCCTTTCCAATATACAATCCCAGATCAAACTGTTCACAGTGAATATGGTTAAACGTTAAAATCATCATTGTAACAGCTAAGGTATGATCAGGACATATTTTATACTTATTGACTGGGTATGAGGGGAATAGTAAGTTTATTGACCCCGATATATCAACTATTGCCCGAGGCGAAGCCAAGGGCAATAGTTGGTATCAAGGGGTCAATAAACTTACTATTCCCCGAATATCTAGTTAATAAGTGTTTTATTATACCGAAAGAGAAACTGACAACACAGGTCACACAAGACGAACAAAAAAGAACAACAAAAACACAACACAATGGGTGTGTATGTGTGTGTGACTTCTCTTCGTTTAAATACAAATTTAAATTCTCGTTCATCTTATCCAAAAGAAGAAATAAATACAGCGGTTATTTATAAGACTCAAATTAATTATTATTAACAACGCACAATTTATATAGGATACTTATTGTAAAATTTGCTCTGGTTAAATCATCATATGTGAGGGACACAAGTCTACCTGTCATATTTGAAACGTCTGCACACTTGTAGTGTCTCTCGAATTTTACGAAAGCAGATTAGTTCCGAATGTAATAGTAAAGCCAAGTACACGGCATTAAAGTTCCGCGAAACAATGTGACAGTGTCGGTCAAATAGTTGGAAACTATTGACCGGTGAAGTAAACCTCTCGACATAAGCCTGGAAAAATAGTAAAACTATCGAGCTGATTTTTATATAGAAAATTACAACTGAGGTATAATAATATAGTATATGTAGTGGTTGTGTGTACTAAGCCAACAAGAAGGGTATCGGAAGGAGAGGCTAATACCAGCTGATAGACAAGTCTTTTCAGCAAGATACATTTATCTATTTCCCTACTAGTTCAATATTTACTCTGTATCTGTGATGTAACTTTTAAAAATGTATTCATAGCATTATTATCGCTAGAGGAAAATCTTACTTCGTCAAAATTCATTCAGAATCATTCATTAATATAAACTGGACGAGATCATTATTATTCAAATGTTAGATTTTTTAATTGACAATATATTTGTACTGCTTGGCGGACGAGCTGTTTCAACATTCGATTGGTATTCTAATGGGTACGAATTGTGCATCGTTACTCGCCGATTTGTTTCTACAGGCTTATGAGGCAGACTTCATTCAAAGTCTTCTCAATAATAAAGATATAAAATTAGCCCAGACCTCTAATTCCGACTTCCGCTATTCTGTTCAGAGATTATTGCTATTTGTCTTATTATAGAGTCGTCCATGTTCTAATTACACAGGAAACAGTACTCCCAATGATAAACAGTATAGTCACGTGTCATATGTTATATTAACTCACTTTTCTGGTACCCTGGTAGCGGTGCTTCACAATGGTAACCAGTAAATCCATCCGGGCATATACATTGACAGTTACCTCCACCTATGTATCCTCCATTAAAACACTGTTTTGATTTATCACATTTTGCTGAAATACGTTTGTTTTATTATTTCTATTTACAAAATGTATATTAATATGTATGTATGATAGACCAATATAGATGTGTGAGATTTAGAAATCGTAGAAAATGCGAAATACTGTGACTGTGAAATGCAAAACAGCAATAAACCCGTTGTTCCTTTACTAGTTTTGTGTCTATGTGCCATGTTGAATAGTGTGTCATGTTCATTTACATCCATATCCTTTCTTACTAATGTATTTCTTATATTTTAGGACAATTTTTATCTAATAATGCATCACATTTTTTTAGGTACAAATTGTAAATGTAGTTTAAAGCAAAAAAGGGTTATAATTTTTGTCCCACAACCAGACACCCCTTGGCCTACATATTGGGGAAGCAACTTCAATACCACCAAGAGATACATATACAATACACTAATATTGTTTTTATCCTGCAATTTCGGAGTTAGGTAGTGTTTTTTTTATTTTAGGAAAATAAATATTCCTCAAACCTTTCGTAGGCCCCAAAGTAAGTTGTGTGCCGTGTCTTGAAGCTGTATTTGTTATATACCATATACAGAAAAGATTCCTGATACCTGCTAATCTGGGTCACGGGTCATTGTGAGTAGCATGTGTAGTCACGTGAACAGATACGGTGTTGAAAAAACTGTTGGTACGCATAAAATATTGATAAATGCAATACAAGCTTGTGTTTGTCTTCAAGAAATATGATAGAGAAAACCATGTGTGAAGTTTTATGACGAAATATCTCCGATTTCTTATCTTGGACAATAATGAGCGTCCTGATTGGATGACCGATTTAAAACACACTGAATCTGCATGGTTTAGCAAGGTTACTCAGGTCAATAGTTAATAAATATAGAATCTTGACAATGTAAAGGAAAGATGCTATGTTATATTTATTCATTTGTTTGATTCTGGAATATTGTTGATCATTGATTTAAACAAGAAAAAAAGGGAAAAAAGGAGGTGAATTTTATTATTCATAAAAAAAAAACTAAACAAACAAACAAGCAAAAAAAAAACCAATGAAATCGATTTAATTAAAAATTGATTTTTAGGGGGGAGTGTGACCTTTCATTGGACTGTATTCTGAAAATTTTGAGCGTACTTGATGACGATTATTCCAGAAACGTCTCGTGCGCACTCAATTTGATATCTACGTTTTAATTAAAACACAATATCTTCTTTAGAATTCAATAAGCAGGTCCTGGAATTAAACCATAGATCAGAGCACATCCATAGTCTTTAGTGGGGTTCGTGTTGCTCACTCTGTAGTTTTCTGCATAGTGTATTTTTTTTATTAAAAAAAAAAATCCAGGACCCCTGTGTCCATGATTTTTATTTTTTAAGTTAAATAATATGAAATATTGACATCCACACTTGCCTTTTGGACAGCACATTTCTGTGTCCACACTTGCCCTTAGGCAACACTTGTATATTATACAAAATACAGCACACCTGTATTCGACACATGTTATTTGCTTACTAGAGTGCTCATTGCAGGATAAAACTAAATATTCTGACAACATTTTAATAGCAAAAATCAAAAACAAATTTAATGGATAGGACGGATTGAGATTCTTCAGCATCCATCAGAACAGCCTCGTTTGTACGGAACTTGTGTATTCGATTCCAAACGGTGGAGAGGTGTACTCTATTGAACTTTATATGATAAACTTTGTCAGTGACTTGTGACAGGTCAACAGTCTCTAGGTGTTGTATGTCATATCATGTTTCATTTATTTCGAAATAAAATCAACAGCTTCTTCCGCTTGGATACAACACAACAATTGTGCTACGAGCGAATGTACAACAAAATGAAAACCTCAATACTGAAACGTGTTATCTTACCATTACATGTATAAGCTCTGTTCACCCACATTGAATCATAAAAACTAATTTTAGACGCACGACCAATCACAGACTGGTAGGCTGGATCTTTGGTTTCTAAAACTACCTCGCCATTCCTTGACCAAGTCTAAATATCGAATATAAAATAATTTATATAACTTAAATAATGTATTTAAACAAAGCATTGCAAAAATATGTTTATGATCTCCATGAAGAAATATTTTGTTTGATTGTAGACTTAAATAATGGATAGAAAATATATACAAAATGCTAAGGGTATTGTACAGTAAGCAAAAAAAAAGAAAAGAAAAAGGAACCAGTATACTCTGTGAAGAACACAATGAAAATGATCTTGCAATTAATTGATTAATTGATTGGCGTTAAATGATATGTTCTGTTGTCATAGTTACAGTCACGTCCTTATTTGTTCTTTCATGACGTATTACCGGATCCTTAAAGCAAAGGTACTACTGCGGGTGCCACTAGTATAGATCTTTGCTTGCCATTTTGTACTTTTTCTTTTGGCCATTGTGTTGTCTGTTCTTCTTCAATATAGGATTCTGATTACCCCTTTGGTATCTTCAAACTTTTCTTTAGCAATATGTAACCTTAAGGGGCACCTAAGTTAATCTCCTCTGGATTAAAGTGGGTTCTGTTGCTTAATCTTTTATATTCTGAGTTAATTGGTTCAACAAGAATGACATTTTGGTAAGTGACTCAAATAAGATTTTTTTTTATTTAAGAACTGTCCGGGACAGTGTGGTGTTTTTGTCACAGTTGAATATATGATAATAATTCAACATGGCAATGCTGAAATTCGACAAAATTCATGATGTACTGTCAACAAGTACAGCTTGTACTAACATTTAGTATCGTTCTCTATCAGGTGAATGTCCTTGTCAATGTCATTTATAAATACATCATATCAATAATTGTGTATTAGGTATAATTGTCAATGTCTGTCAGTCTATCCTTTGATTCAATATAAAATTATAAAACATTAAATATAATTATGTCAATATCCATTTACGTTACGTAATTAACAAATAGTTCACGGCAATGAAGGCCATATGGCAGTTTATGGACCGGGATGTCACCCACAAAATATTATTTGGATCGAAGCGAAGCTGAGGTTCATATAGTATTTTGTGGGTGACAGACCGGTCCATAAACTGCCATATGGCCCGAAGTGCCGTGAACTATTTGTTATATTATACTTCGCGTCCAAAATCAAGCCCAATTATCTCCCGAAATAAAGACTCGAAAACGAGGCAGTCCACTGCCGGTCCATATAACGTTATATGGACCGGCTGCGCTAACAAAGACAAATAGGGAAAATAAAAACGTAAAGTATAATATTGTCTGATACAATCGCGTCTTGAAACATTCAAGACTATCGTGGGTGACTGAGTTCTAGTTCCTGATGGTCCCGGAAAATAGGTTTCATACGAATTTCGGCCTTCATTTTCTTTAGGGTCCCAACATAACCTTAACAAAAAGAATGGTCTTAGGGTTGGGGTAATGTTACATTTAGGTTAAGGTTAGGGTTAGAGTTTATGTACTGTGACTCCTAAAGAAAATTCTGATTTCCCCTTTGGTATCTTCAAATTCTTCTAAAAATGTTGGGACCCATGAAGTAAATCTTGGCCCGAGTTTCAGTTCTGCACGATGGTACCTGAAAGTCCCTTAGTGTTGGTGTACCGGATTCTATAGTCTGGTTAGATAAGACGTTTATGTTACTTGAAAGTCCCTTAGTGTTGGTGTACCGGATTCTATAGTCTGGTTAGATAAGACGTTTATTGTACTTGAAAGTTCCTTAGTGATGGTGTACCGGGTTCTTCAGTCTGGTTAGATAAGACGTTTATGTTACTTAAAAGTCCCTTAGTGTTGGTGTACCGGATTCTATAGTCTGGTTAGATAAGACATTTATGGTACTTGAAAGTCCCTTAGTGTTGGTGTACCGGGTTCTTCAGTCTGGTTAGATAAGACGTTTATTGTACTTGAAAGTCCCTTAGTGATGGTGTACCGGGTTCTTCAGTCTGGTTAGATAAGACGTTTATGGTACCTGAAAGCCCTTAGTCATGGTGTAGCGGGTTCTTCCGTCTGGTTAGATAAGACGTTTATGGTACTTGAAAGTCCCTTAGTGTTGGTGTACCGGGTTCTTCAGTCTGGTTAGATAAGACGTTTATGGTACTTGAAAGTCCCTTAGTGATAGTGTACGGGTTCTTCCGTCTGGTTAGATAAGACGTTTGTGGTACCTGAAAGCCCTTAGTGATGGTGTACCGGGTTCTTCCGTCTGGTTAGATAAGACGTTTATGGTACCTGAAAGCCCTTAGTGATGGTGTACCGGGTTCTTCCGTCTGGTTAGATAAGACGTTTATGGTACCTGAAAGCCCTTAGTGATGGTGTACAGGGTTCTTCAGTCTGGTTAGATAAGACGTTTATGGTACCTGAAAGCCCTTAATGTTCGTGTACCGGGTTCTTCAGTCTGGTTAGATAAGACGTTCATCTATGTATACATTAATCATTCCATTTGTTAATTTCTTCATCATAATCAACCTAGATTGTTTTCCTCCGATCTTCAAGCGATTTCGAATAAAGTTATGTAATCAAGGGTTATGGTGTTTAAAGCCACTTTCAACAATATTTCAGCTATATCATTGTGGTCAGTTTTATTGATGGAGGAAACCGGAGTACCCGGAGAAAACTCACCGACCTGACGCAAGTCAGTGACAAACTTTATCACATAATATTGTATCAGTGACACCACCCCATGAGTGGGATTCGAACTCACAACGTTAGTGGTGATATGCACTGATTGAATAGGTAGTTGTAAATCCAACAACCATATGATCACAACCACGATGTCCCCATTCAGTTACGGAGCTAACAGGTGATGTGATAATTAAGAAATAAATCATGGAAACTAGAATGTGTTGGGAGTTTTAACATGGATTGGCGGATATTAGTGTTTTATCCCGAGCCAGAAGCGAGGGATAAATTTAACTAATATCCGCCAATCCATGTTAAAACTCAAAACATATTCTCGCTTCCATGATTTATTTCGATTCTGATATGTCTAAGAGTACAAATACGGTAGTATACTTTGATTGGAAGACGGTAATTTATATTTACGTTTGACCCCCCTCCCTGAATATACCTGAACAATTGCTCGCTGGACGTTAAACACCAATCAATCAATCAATCAATCAATCATATTTACGTTTGCGGAAAATGTCGCACACAATTTATGTAACTCGAATAATACTGCGCCCTCAATTTATGCTGCCAATGGAAAAGTCAGTCTCATTCATCGACACATGTGCTAATGAGATTATATCGAATGGATAAAACTCGCCCGTTTGTTAACAAAGCGAAAGAAGGAGCTCATGTTAGAATTGGTCATAATCTTGCTACACTTAACACTTAAGGTATAATAGAATTGAATAGAACATAAGGAAATAAAATTAATAAACTCCTTGCTTTTTAAATATTTGAACAATAAATTCTAATATGATAATAGGTGTTACCTAACTTGGGACGAAGTCCAATATTTTTTTAAAACAATATTAACTCGGATATATGAACCTATAATATTTTTTCAAAGTAGACCGAGGGTGAATCCAGATTTTCTTAAAAGAGGGCGCTTCCGTCGTTTTTAAGTCCCGATCTAGGTACGAAACGACCAGGTTACGAAACGTCCGCATCCTATTTTCTGCACAGATTTATCCATGTATTGACTTCCGGTATGTCATTTCCGGTACATGAAAATTTAGTCATTAGTATATAGAAAAAAATTGCTATTTCTACCATAGTTGGGACTTCGTCCCATACAAGACAGCCATACCTTTGGGGTGTAGTGCATGATGCTACTATAATCGTATGAAGTATTATATAAACTGTAAGTGATTCCTGATGTTGTGGTCGTATCAAAGTTCCTATTGGAGGCAGGATTTATATTGTCATAATGTACAATGACATATTTATCTCTGTCAGACCGTCTCATTGTGTGGACTAAACCGATAGCATGACCAATCTCGTGCATTATTGAATGTATCTAAAATGAAAAATTAAAGACATAAATATCATATGAAGCAAAAGCACAATAGCTAAATTCGAAACAATCTTTGAGGATTACAGGTAGGATTATGGCGTTAAACGCCACTTTAAGCAACATTTCAGTTACATCGTGGCGGTTATTTTTTTATTGGTGGAGGAATCCGGAAAAAAACAATTGAATTGACAAACTTTATCAGATACTGTTGTATCGAGTACACCTCTATATAAGTTTATATTACCATATACAAGAACCATTCTGGAGCTGCATAGATGTTTTCAAATTATCACAATCTGATATATAGGATACAAAAGCATATGTATAGTGCATGTTTACTGGCTGTAGATACCGGAAAATTTGAGACTCTTCAAAAATAGAATTAAACTTGTTTTTGTAAACTAAACAACATTATCAAATATTCTACAAATTCTAATTCAAAATGATATTTGCAATATTTCAACAAAATTGCGACAAACAAAAAAATGGAAAGCAAGAAAATGTAAACACTTGGAATATTTTCATTTCTGGAAGGATACATGTAAATTGTTTAATGTTTTCTCTAGAAAACGATACGTACATTCATACATCCCATACTGATTCCTATGATCTGTGGTTGACTTTGACTCAGCCCATTATTTGAAAAACATCTGAAAAGAAGCAAATCACAATATAATGTCTATCCCGACAAATATTTTGCTATAACTGGTGTCGTATTAGTTGGATTAGGTGTATGAGCAAAACTATTTGTTAAATGGGGGTCGTCGTGGTCGTGATCGTATTGTAGTTGGATTTACAACTACCTGTGCCATCAGTGCCTATCAACACGAAAGTTGCTAGTGCGAACCCCGTTCACTGCGAGGTGTACTCGATACAAAATTATGTGATAGAACTTGCGACAGGACGGTGGTTTTCTCCGGGTACTCCGGTTTCCTCCACAAATAAAACTGACCACCACGATATGATTGAAATATTGTTGAAAGTGGCGTTAAACACCATAAACAAACAAAGCCTATTTGTTAAGTGCTATTGGTCCTTCCTCTTCCTTACTATCAGGTAGCCAACTTCAATTTTTACACTTCCAGTTTCGAATGCATCTAAACGATGACTTGGTTGTTTAGTGGGGAGTGTGTTCGTCTCGAATGCAGTCGATCATAGGTTCGATCCTCGTTCGAGTCACATCAAAGATATACAATTACAAAGCTATAACATATCTGTATCTCCTTTCTCTTCTGGCAATACTATTGTATGTTCGTTTATTTACAGTTTCTGATTACCCCTTTGGTATCTTCAAAGTTTTCTTGAAGTGGGAGCTGTAAAGTTGGTTTAGGAAAGAAGGGTGTAGGGGGTGAATCATTGCATGAAACAAATGTATATCTCTTGGCGCATGAATTCTACCAGTGACGAGGAGTACTCGATACAACCTTAAGAAGAACGTTTGAAAGTGACTTATGACAGGTAGTTGGTTTTCCTTGAGAACTCCGGCTTCCTGGACAAATAAAATTGACTGTCATAATATAATTGGAGTTAATGGAAATACAACCATCAAATCTGATAAAATGAAAGTTAACATTCCTTCAACAGAGAGAATTTAAATATTTATCTCAGAACAATATATGTAAAGACAAGGTCCAAATAATACAAAACAGACTTGTAAGTTAAATGAAACTTACAGGGAAGATCAAAATTATCCAAATTAATTATCTCATAGTGGTAATTTACAATCTCATTTTTCTAATTATGTTTTATTCAGTCACAAACATCATAAGAAGAGTGTAAAGATACCAAAGAGGTAATCAGAATCCGTAAATCGAAGAAGAACAGACAAGACAATGGCCAAAAGAAAAAGGACAAACAACGATCTACAAAACATACACATATATGTTTATGTATAGGGTACTTGTATTTCTGTGGTAGAGTTATTAGTGCCACGATACCCCCACATGTCTGAGCTGACAGAGAACTGAATAGTAAAACAACTTACGTTCCTCCCTGGTAAAACTCAACATATCTTTTAACTCCCATCTGTTGCTGTAATTCTGTTGTCCATGGTAGAAATCTGACACATGTTACTTCCTCCCAGCGGTTCATAGACACTCGTACCAGTTTCTGTTGTGCCTCGGCTGCAAATTATAAAATATGTCAGGATCCAGGATTTTTAAAACGGGTGGGGTTCTTGTGAAAGGAGGGAAGTGGGGTGCGTGCTATTTTTCGGCATTTGTTTTTCAATTTCTTCAAGAAAATTTTATTAATGGGGTCCTTCACGGCCACCCGTCCCCATTAATATAGGACAGATAACTTATTAACTGAGTTTTTATTTAATATAACAGTAATGATAGTTTCTAGAATACATCACTGAAATTCTACAACTAAAACACAAGAAGAAATCATTTTTATTTAATATGACATACTACATGTACACATTGTCTTATTTAAGCCAGTACATTTGATTTTAACGAGACTTTTTTTACGTTGTATTTCATTTATGTTTAAAACTACACAACAACCAACCTTGGATTAGAAATTATTAAAATTATACAAAATGTGTACCAGACATACATGGACATTGTTTATAGAAGTCTATGGTTTTTCAGTTTTAAAAATACAGGCCGAGACAAGGCTGGTTTAAATGTGAATTACAGTATAATTACACATGTATTTGAATTACAAATGCATGAATTCAATTATTAAGTTTTTCCCTCCTATTTCCTAAATTTTAATGTTATATATGACATTTAAGTTTGTTAATCTTCATCAATGATCCGAATTGTTATTATTATTATATCATAAATTTTGCAACGAAAACGTTTTCAAAAATGAATTATGTAATTTATAACATATTTTGAAGTATATTCAATTATTAAGTTTTTCCCTCCTATTTCCTAAATTGTAATGTTATATATGACATTTAAGTTTGTTAATCTTCATCAATTATCCGAATTGTTATTAGTATTATATCATAAATTTTGCAACGAAAACGTTTTCAAAAATGAATTATGTAATTTATAACATATTTTGAAGTATTAGAGCTTTTAAAAGACTTCGAGTTCTTGTCCTAAAACGTTTCTTCTTGTACAATACGACATAGAAATAAAACAGAGAACAAAAAAAATGATTAATTTGTCCTACTGTATTATTGCGTGCTATGATGTCGTATTATTTATATTCCAGTCTATCTCAATTTTCATTTATATCTGATCAATATGATGGACATAACGCTTTACACAAGTCTTATTGAACACTCACTTAATAATCTTACATTCTGAGAAGACAAGTTGCCAAGCAATATTTCTAAAACAAATATGTCATTCTTCTGGGACTCGTAATATAGACTTATTTATTGTCAGTAGATAATTTTTTTTTTTACTTTTATGTTGAACAATTAAAAAAAAGTTAAAACAGCTTAGATGGTGCAATGGGTAATTTTCGTTGATCCAGTTCGGCAGATCGTGGATTCGAACCCCAGTCGGGGTCATACAGTTTAAAAACAGACAAGTATCTTTCAGCGTCAGTGTCGGCTCAGGTCATTTGCTGGGAACTATCATGTCTTAATTCCCGATTTTAGGTTATTGAAGAATTAAAGTTTAACATTTTACCTCATAGATAGATTGATTGATTGATTGATTGATGTTTAACGTCCAGTGAGCAATTGTTCAGCTATATTCAGGACGAGAACATGCTTACAATAAATCAATATGTAGGTTGAAAACGGGGGACGGATAGGCCATGGGCAAAAAAATTTAAACGCCATGGGATTCGATACAAGGAAAGGTGATTGGTAGGGACGGAGAATTTAGCCAGTGCAACATGTCTCCTATGGACCACTCATCAGGAGCATAATGCTCTTAATGAGCTGTTACACTGGGTTCTTTAACGTGCGAAGAGGGTGGCAATCTCTCAACACGGGACTTCGGTTTTATTTACGTCTCATCCGAAGGACGGGTTGGTTGTGAATTTATACATCCCACACAACCGACGGACACCCCTTCAAGCCGAAGAAGCTCTCAGTCCTATTTCTATATACCCCGGGGTTCCCGCGGGGTTTATTTTACCTCATGAACTAGAGAATAACATTATATTTAAAATAAAGCTCTACTTCAGTTTTTAAGATATTGAGAGTTTTTTTGGACTTTTACCATGTGTGAATGGTAGTCAAATATAAATGTAATTTTATATTAAGTTGACTCCCTGTGCTTTCATATTTCGGCCGCCATAAAACTGTCTCGTGATTTCCAAAATTCTGTTTACTTCACGAATATGCAAAAAAATATCTCTCTAAGCAATTGCATGCAGCAAGAAAAATAGTAGTTAAAACTTGGTAAAAGAAGTAATAGGTGGTTAAGCGACAATTTCAATCTCAGAAAGTCATGATAGCCAGAGTATACAGACATGCGCCATATCGTTTAGAACTATACGATTGTTTTCTCCGTTTTCAGCTTTCCACGTGACAGAATGGTATCATCAAAAAGTAACACCATTATACAGGAGTAGAATAGTGTAACGTACATAGACACGGGTCCGCCGTGTCCGAAATCGCGTGGTAGATAAATCTACCTATACCTATCAATACTAAAATGTTTATGGGATAAATTTTGTCAGTTTCTTGTATTTTGTTTGCCTTTTCCCCTGGTACTCCGGTTGTATCCATCAATTAAACAGACCGCCACAAAACAACTGATTACATCACTTTATTATCTATTTTTCGCCTGCATGATCTTATTAAGATTGCCCTATTTCATGTAATTAATTAATAAATTTAACTTACTGAACTGTGAGGCTGGTATTACATATGGTATTATCCCTCCTGGCCATAGGTTTATAGTTGTATCACGACGTACACGTGATTTACTGGTAACCTGTAAAAAATAAAACTTGTGAAAAATAGTGAATTATAATTAAATTAAAATCATATGTCCCCTTCCACATTATCGGTATTTCGTGCTTTGGCAAATATAGCTTATCTTTCTAATTTGAAATGCAATGTTATACAAACCTTTAGATCAAATAATCTAAAGCAAAAGGGGACATAACTCCAATAAGATGAAATAATCCAAAGCAAAAGGGGACATAACTCCAATAAGATGAAATAATCTAAAGCAAAAGGGGACATAACTCCTATAAGATGAAATAATCTACAGCAAAAGGGTCTAACTCCAATAAGATGAAATAATCCAAAGCAAAATGGGACATAACTCCTATAAGATGAAATAATCTAAAGCAAAAGGGAACATAACTCCTATAAGATGAAATAATCTAAAGCAAAAGGAGACATAACTCCTATAAGATGAAATAATCTAAAGCAAAAGAGGGCATAACTCCTATAAGATGAAATAATATAAGCAAAAGGGGACATAACTCCTATAAGATGAAATAATCTAAAGCAAAAAGGGACATAACTCCTATGAAAATGGTTTGATCAAACTGTCTTTAAGATATGTGAAAATCTCCATCTGGTAATAAGGAAGCATGCAGTATTCTAATTTTAAATTGTTTCATTGACTTATCACCGGATTTGTAACTAGATTAACACGCCGGGTCCAATTAGTGGAGCGCCTGAATTCACCTCCACTTTTTAGAGGGTTCGTGTTACTCGATCTTTAGTTTTATGTGCATGTTTTGTAGATCGTTGTTTGTCCTGTCCTTTTTTCATTTGGTCATTGTATTGTCTGTCCTTCTTCTATTTTCGTATTCTGATTACCCCTTTTGTATCTTCAAACTCTTATATTCCATTATTCTTATAAAGCTGGTTTGCCAATTTGCGTAATGAGGTAAAAAAAAATATCTAAGATATTTTGTCATGATACAAGATACAATAATCTTTATTTTCAAATCATGGGTCCATAAAGGGAAAATAAAAGGCAAATTGACGGGAAGGAAATATTAATTGATTGGATTTAAAATGTCCAGTGTACTGGTGTAATGATTATCAAGGCATAGTTCTGGTCATACTATTACTTTGTTTAAAAAACATATTGCTTATAAAAGATAACCTGTATGTTGTTTCTGTTCCTATATTTTGCAAGAATTTTGAAAACTTTCGTAATTAGATTTATGGATAGTGATATTGCTGGTGCTTCGGAATGGACATTTAAAAATAAAAAATGAAAACGTTTTCAATACTGAAAATAAAATGGTCGACAATATGACTAGCGGGAATACGACTCTCTTCTCTGTCAAATCTCAAACTTTAAAACAAAGTAATGACAACGACGGATGTCGACGGACCTCGAGGTCCTGGTGGTTTGGCATGGACACACAAGAAATGAGGAATGGATAAACCACATAATGGGACCTCAACCCTCATCTGCTGGTGTCTAGAATACCTGCTGCAAATCGAAAATAAAAAAATAAAAACAACAACAAAAACATGCACCGATTCTATCGCTTCTTCTCAACAGACCACACACAGATACAGAAATGAAAACAAAAACATAAGAATAATGATTCGTATTTTAAAATAAACAACTTACCTTCAAAAACTGAGCAAAGACAAGTAAAACAGTTAATAACAATATCCTGGAACAACATGACATCTTGTTATACATGTACATGTTGAGTAAAGTGTTTATTATTTACTTAAACACCACTAAATCCTGTTATCAGTACGCATGTACAAAGTCTCTTGTAAAAAAAATCTCTAGATAAAATCTACTGATGAAAGAATTGACGCGAATCAAACGTAAACTAAAGTATGATCTATCTATTTTAATCTCTTCTCCATACATTACATTAACTTCTGATTGGCTTTATAAAACAGTGCTGTCTGACAAGGAGTTCTTATCAATAACTCAACACTTTCTATAGACATGGAAGAATATACAGGATTTATATAATATATAATGAATGGTAAAAAGACGGCGGTTTATAAGATTTACAATTAATTAATAAATATCTTTTATCTATCAGAAATAATCATACATTTATTAATATAAAGTGCTTTTCCATTTTCTGCTTGACGGCTATACAACACGAGAGTTTATAAATATGGATGTTGTACCTGGATCAATACTACAAACTTCTTTGATTCTTGGTATCTGAAAATTTCGGGATTTGAGATAATTCTACCAAAACAATATTTTGTATGGAAAGCTTGTTTGTCGCTCAATATTTATTTTTATAATAAAAGGATAATTGTTACTATTTTGAAGGTAATGGTTTGTAGTAAACAGAAGAATTAGCTATCATTGGACAATATTCATATCAGATAATTTTATCATTCGTAGAAAAAACACGTAATGAACGTCCTTGGTTGTCACTTGCTAAAAAAAAACGGGAGATAACTCCAGTTTTTACCAAAATTATATTTCAGTGCCTGTTGAAATAAAACAACCCAACTTTATATACAATTCTTAAACCATTTTATTGAATCTTCTACTGCAGCAATTTTATATTGTTATCATATTCTACAATATTATTTAATACTTACCAAAAAGTTGGTGTAGTATAATAGTATTGATTGATTGATTGATTCAATCAATCGATCGATCGATCGATTGATTGGTTGGTTGATTGATTGATTGATTGATTGATTGATTGATTGATTGATTGATTGATTGATTGATTGATTGATTGATTGATTGATTGATGCAATGAGCAGCTACAAATTTTTGTGGTCTTTTTTGTGACCATATAAAAATACCATCAGAGCAACAATTTCACAGCTATATGTATCATTAACTTATATTTATGACGAGAACGAATTTACGGCAGAAAAACGGCATAATAAAATTGTGTACATCACCCCTTTTAATGTCATACAAATAATCTTTGTGTAGTCGATTGTTTTCCAGTTGTGAGTGGATTTAGATTGATACAAGTTCTTTTCTTATTAATAATCAGTGCCTGATTTACCTTTAGGCTCGATAGGCAGAAGCCTAGTATCTCAAAGCTATGGGGGCCTCCGGTCAAGATGTATAATATCTTAACACTGTTTATTTGACTTTCACACTTATGCTGTCATAACGTACTGTACTTTCTAAACAACCCTTCAATAATTTTCCTGACACAGTTGCACTCCATTTCAGAATATTGCAGAATTTTAAACACCCGTTATCATCTTTGCCTTTGTTGAAATTGATTAAACACACTTGCATCTTCCTCCAGTCGTGAAGGTGGGGTATTGGGAGTGGCCTCACAAGTGGATTAGCCTAGGGCCTCTCTTTATCTAAATCCTCCACTGTTGATAGTACCTTATATGGATGTTGTAATCTTGTCAATAAAGATATGGTGTTAGTAAAGATAAGTGGCCAGTCAAGATTTCTACTTACATAGCAACAATTTATTTAAAGGCATTATTAAATAAGAAAGTGTAGCCAATCCAAACCTCCTTAAGAATGAGGAAAGAGTTCATTCAATTCCATTGTACGTAACTTTATTTATTCATTGAGTATTTATAAGTGTTGAATTTGTTGACATTTTGAAGAAGAAAAAACATAAAAATAAACTTTTTATGAGAAAATAGACAATGTCTGTATAATAACGGTCATTATTTTCACACATTAATTTCATCAATTGACAATCATCAAAGTCAATAAAACGTTCTCATTGATTTCCTATCAGATCTTTGTGTGAGCCATTGTTTTTACACCAGCTATGACAATCTTACGTTATCACATCATGTATAACCTGTTAACAGTATCAACATGATGGAATGCTTCGCGTTGGTCCTCTAATAAAACATGGCGGATGATAACATTGTCAGACAAGCTGCTCTTCGACATCAGAGAAGAACCCGTCCACCGGGTCATAACCGTGATGAAAATATGGAAGAATCGCTTCTGTCCGGTGTCTTGACCGAGGCCGCACATCTGTCAAGTCCCGTAAGTATACGAATCACTTAAGATATGGAAATAAATCACTGTTTATTTTTATTTTTGTTCTTTACTACGATTTTCAGAGGTTTTAACCCTCATTTTCTTTTCATTCCGTTAAATTTTAGTGGAATATTAAATGAATTAAAATTATATTTGTTCTTATTCTGATGTCGTTGTTTCTATGTTTTGGGGATTTGTGACCAATTATACCCCAAAATATCATTAAAATCATCAGAAATTAAATGACAAAACACTGCTTCTTGTTGTTTTAGGAGGCGTCCTTATTTTTTATTTTTGTAATTTTTTTTTAATTTATCCGCATTATATTTTTTAGTAACAGATATATTGACGTCATAACTAATTAGACTTGAGTACGTTGTAAAATGATTTTGCTTGTAATAACTGTGATATTAAACTTTTAGGGAACGACCATCTAACTTGAAGGGGGGGGTGTTATGGTTTTTTCCTAAAAAAATATTCTGATTCCCAATGTTGCTGTAAAAAATATTCTAATTTTGGTGGAGGAAAAAAAATAATCTGATTCAGAGTTTTTGTCATATAACCTAATGTTAAATACTGGAGAAAAAAAATTTGCGCTACGCGCAACAAAAAAAAAAAATATTCTAACTCTCGTGTTGTCCGAAAAAAAATTTCTGAACGAAAAAAAAACCTTAACCTCCCCCCTGCAAGTTAAATGGTCGGTCCGCGATATTTTAGATTCTGCTAAGATTCCTCTCATAGGAAGCTCAGTGAATGTTATATGACTAAGTAATTTAAACAGTGATGGTCATAAATTCCGTCAATATCAACAAAACGAACAGAAATCTTTATTTTTTTAACAAAAATATATGGTTGATTCAACAATGCTTGTTACATTTTATCTTCAAAGTCCAAGCTCCTTTGAAGTTACCCTGTGAAACCGTCATTGATTATCCAGAAAAAAATCAACGTATATAAATAATATTTTACAACACATATATCATAATTACTTTTCAATGCACTGTTGTATCTTCTTAACAACATTTTTCAAATATTAGACAGGGCCTGGTGGCCCAATGAGTTAGGTAGTTGGATTACAAAAAAAAAAAGGTAGTTGGATTACCTAACAACTCATACAAGCCTATCACCAATACGGCGTGGGTTCGTGTCCGGCTTTGTAAATTACAAAAAAGGGTGCACTCGACTCACAGCCACAAGTGATAAAGTTTACCAGTTGCTTGCCCATGGTCGGTGGTTCTCTCCGGGTACTCCGGCTTCTTCCACCACTAAAACTGGTCGCCATGATATAGCTGAAATATTGCTGAAAGTGGCGTTAAGCACCAACAATTAATCAATCAAGCAAATATTAGAAAACAACTCATATAGGGTAATAGATAAATAAAAACGAAAGGTTAAAACATTTATTATTATAGATTTGTAATGACACAAATGTTAAAAAGGTTATATACATTTTAAACTAGAGGCTCACACGAGCTTGTATCACTCACCTAACACATACAGAACATTTGAAAAAAAAGATTTTCTTAATTTTCATTTTTTTATTCCCCTACTGATGGGGTCGTCGTGGTCGGGATCGTGTGGTGGTTTGATCTACAACTACATATGCAATCAGTGCCCATCACTACTAACGTTGTGAGTTGGACCCCCGTTGATGGCGATGTGTACTCGATATAGCATAATGTAATAAAGTTTGTCAGTGACTTGCGGCAGGTCAGTAATTTCCCCCGGGTACTCCGGTTTCCTCCACCAATGAAACTGACCGCCACGATATCACTGAAATATTGTTGAAAGTGGCGTTAAACACCATAAACCCCCACTAGTACCTCAGTCGCCAGAATTCTCATTAATTCATTTTCTTTTTTGTCATTTTATTTCAGTCAACTCCTAATCGTAGACTGATAACTGATCAGAATCTCTCTACAATGACTGTTCCTAGTCTACAAACGCTGAGGAAACCTAAGTTTGTTGACAGACAGTTACAGTTCAGGAACACTGCTTTCTGTTTACCATTTATTTTATGCAAGGTACCAGTTTATTTAATCCTTGGTTTAACTATTAATTTATAAGAAACAGATATCAAAGATGCAATCTTCGATAATGTTGCTTGGCGTTAAACAACAATCACTCACTCAAACAATTCAGTCCAATCTGAGTGCTTGGTTGATGTTTAACGCCAAGTGAGCATTTTATTAACACAGTATATCATGGCGACAAGTTACTAATTAACAAGATGATGATGTCTGTATTCAACTAAACCAACACCCATGTTGAACGTTTATACATCTAGCACACAGAAACATCTGTCAACAGAAAGACGCGTCGCTCCACCTGGACACATCATCTTGACCTACGAGTCAACAGACATACAATCCTTTAAAATCATATAGTTTTGTTTTGAAGTAGTGAAATTATATTATAAATGTCTGTCATCCCACCAGAACCATTCTATTATAAATGTCTGTCATCCCACAAGAACCATTCTATTATAAATGTCTGTCATCCAACAAGAACCATTCTATTATAAATGTCTGTCATCCCACAAGAACCATTCTATTATAAATGTCTGTCATCCCACAAGAACCATTCTATTATAAATGTCTGTCATCCCACAAGAACCATTCTATTATAAATGTCTGTCATCCCACAAGAACCATTCTATTATAAATGTCTGTCATCCCACAAGAACCATTCTATTATAAATGTCTGTCATCCCACAAGAACCATTCTATTATAAATGTCTGTCATCCCACAATAACCATTCTATTATAAATGTCTGTCATCCCACAAGAACCATTCTATTATAACCATTCTATTATAAATGTCTGTCATCCCACAAGAACCATTCTATTATAAATGTCTGTCATCCCACAAGAACCATTCTATAATAAATGTCTGTATCCCAAAAGAACCATTCTATTATAAATGTCTGTCATCCCACAAGAACCATTCTATTATAAATGTCTGTCATCCCACAGGAACCATTCTATTATAAATGTCTGTCATCCCACAGGAACAATTATATTATAAATGTCTGTCATCCCACAAGAACCATTCTATTATAAATGTCTGTCATCCCACAAGAACCATTATATTGTAAATGTCTGTCATCCCACAAGAACCATTATATTATAAATGTCTGTCATCCCACAAGAACCATTCTATTATAAATGTCTGTCATCCTACAAGAACCATTATATTATAAATGTCTGTCATCCCACAAGAACCATTCTATTATAAATGTCTGTCATCCCACAATAATCATTCTTCTGGAAGGTTATATATAGAGCCCAAACACTGTAAATGTAAGACACGTTTCAAGATAGTCCAAAGAAGTTATTAGAAACCGTCAGTCGAAGAAAGACAGACAATGAGAGAGAGAAAAACGAAAAGACAAACAATGATCAGCTACTAAAAACTAGTGATTGCGCAACACGAACCAGACAAAAACAGGGATACAGTCAGGTACTCTGGAAGGGTAAGCAGCTCCTGCTCTCCAGGTGGCGCCCGTCGTATTGCTATCAAACGATACGAACGTCAATGTAATATGGAAATTGTGTTGGACACAAGAATATGTAAATAAAATCCTTTCTTGCAAATTATACAACAATCTAAAAAAAAATGACGAACTCCTACATCTATTTAAAACAATTAATTGGTTTATTATGATGAGTATGAATGTTCACCAATGTCTACATGACTTGCCTGTGTAATAAACTCATCAGAATTCAAAATACAAGGAAATTGTTTTTTACAGTGGCAAGTAATTGTGCCTTTGACGAGTAAATTTATTCACATTAAACCTGGTTGAAATATCTTAATATCAATTATTTTATTCTGACCAGGCATTATTAGGATCCATTAACTTCTTTAAGTAATAAATGTATTATAAATTTGACTGGTCTACAAATTATGTACATACTATAGTGACCATATCTTTGTGTATCATCTCAAAGTGAGAATCAAGTTACTAAGATCTATACAAATGTATTTCTTTTTTCTTCTTCTTGTAGTTCCATACCCGAGAGGCAAAGGCTTTAATCAACACATGCGTCTTATCCTCTATAATTAATCGACGACTTTATCAAGATTTGTAAGTTATAGATAATTAATGGACGTAGCTTTCTGTACGTTGATGATTCGATGGACGTTGTATGTCAATTACACGTTGAAACCTCAGTCATTTTTTACGTAGAAAGAAATCGATTTGTAGAGACAGATTTTTATTCTTTGATATGCAATTAACATCTTTATTGAAATTTATCAACTTATTAATAAGAATACATTTCTTTTAATTCAATCTGGGAGCCATCGTGGTCGTGATCGAATGGTTGTTGGATTTACAACTAAATGTGCAATCAGTGCATATCACTACAAAAGTTGTAAGTTCGAATCCACTCATGGCGAGGTGTACTCGATACAACATTATGTGTATGGGATTGTTGACATTTTAATAACATGTGGAAAATACATAATGACCGCATCATTTCACTTAGAGTGGACATTTATAGGTTTGGGGGTGTGGAAGTGTAGAAATGGGCCTTCGATGTCCTCTAGCAATACATATCATATTCAAAATTATCATTCCAAGAAATACAGACCTGTGGATATATATTTTCGTTTTTTTTTTAGTAAATATAAACTTGGGCTATTAACAATGTAGCGGTCAATATCCACTGATCAACTACTTATGAAAGTCGACGTGCTGTTGGAGAGGGTCTACTTTTCATTATATGATAGGGTGTAAATTCTCCGTTTCAATCTATCAATGGGTGGGGATTGTTTTACTATGGCATATCATGATTTACACCAAGGCACCCCCTCGTTCCCATATAATATATTATAATGTTGAAAATTAACTAACCTTATTTGTTGACTAACAACCTTGTATCCCCCCCCTGGAATTTGATATGCTAACCTATGATGTTCCAGTTTAGTACATTTCTACATGTATATTTAACAATGATAAAGAACAATGCCACCATTGTCTCACCTGGAATTTACCTGTTATTATCTTACACTTCAACATCTGCAATTTACCTGCATTTATCTTACACTTCATTGATAATATTTATCTTCAGATTTTTTTTTAATAACATAATACTTTATTGTTTGACTCGCCTGTTAACAAAACACATTAGATGCCCAAGTAGGCAAAACATAATCTAAGGTTCCCTGTTTTACAATATATCTCTTATCCAGGGTTAGTAAGATATTATTTAGAGTCCACATGACCTCATTTCAAAAATACAACTAAATTTATCAATTATAAAATCAACATAATCTATATAGGCATTTTATGATAGCTTCAACATATAACATTTACATATATGCAGTGTACTCGTATATCATAACTACTTACTAATCACTTGTAGAATTGTCAAGATTTTGGTTTTATCTATTGTAGTATCATTACAGATTATTTCAGATTATTTTAGTATATTGAGTTATCTTTCTTATCATAAATGAATGTTGAATTTGTTGACAGTTATTTTTTATGCATGGTGATAGAATGTAAATGCTAATAATTTGTTGATTTATTATTATTTAACGTCACACTGGGTCTAGTATCAGCTATATTTTATTTAACTTCAATTATACCGTGTATCAGCTATATTCATGACCAGAAGAAGTTTGCAACCAAAATAAATTGCATTGGCAAAAGGTGGATTGGTGTAGGCATATTATCACAAGCAATGATTTGTATAATAGAAAGGATACGAATCTCGTATTTTCTCGCTTTATCTCGCGTGGCGATGTTTTATTCTACTGTACAAATCCTTGTCACAAGGTAATAAGAGAGATTATTATACTTCATGTATGTAAGCTGTAATTTTATTGGATAAGACGAGGGTAACATTCTGCTCTGACACATGGCTCAGCGGGTAACATTTTTTTACTGTCACCCTCTCATAAAATAGAGATGAAATTTGTTAGTTGTGCAGTACATGAATAGACTGAATATGAAATGAAACATTAAAACGAAGGGAAAAACATCATTGCAAACGAGAAAGTGAAAACATTCAGAATAATAAATTAAATAACATATAGTTGAGAGGGTGATAGATCAGATTGTTACCATTCGAAAAAGATATTGCCTTGGTTGACAATGTTTTTCTCAGGGTAACAATATGATCTATCACCCTCTCAACTATATGCTATTTATATAATGTATACTTTTAGCCATGTACCTGACCACCAGTGAACACTCTTAAATACGTTATGTACTTAGCAGTGAAAATAAATCTTAATAAACTAGAGGTGTTTAACTCATTATTGATTATTGATTTTACAATAACATTTGACAAGATAAAATAGAAGGATGATTTTTGATAGTTTATGATACATTTTCTTATTCTTCAGATTTTTGGATGACGGTGCGTTCCATTTGCAGGCGTATGATACTGCACGAGGTGTTCCACTTGTGATAGAAAATAAACTCATTCATTTTGACTTCATAATTCGAGGTGAGTTTTGAGTATTGTGATGAAATGATATACTAGGCCAACAAACTGAGCTGTATTCTAATTATACTATTCGACTGAAGCAATAGCCCACATGCAGACTTTTCGCTCCTCCCTCTCTCTCTTTGGTGCATATTTCGAGCAAACGAGTCTTTACTCCTATTTTTTTATTCTGTGTTCTTATAGGGGAAGCAGGAAATATCAATTTTCATAGTCTTTCCAATAAATGACAACATAATTTACTACTCACCTTCTCTGTATACTGGACATTGTATATTAATTATTTTGTATTTTAGGAGACGTGCCAGACTTGGTTCTAGGACTGGATTTTTTCACACAGCTTGAGGTATTTGATTTAGCTTATTATTTTCAGTTCTAACGCCCATATCCAGGTTTTAATGTTAGGGGGGATGTGATATATAGGTGGACGTGGGGACATGTGCTTTGCAATTTCAAGGCGGGCACACGCCAACATGCCACTCCAGATCCGCGCATGATCCTGTAGGCATTTGTTTTTAATTGTTTATGAATCAAATGAAAGAGTGATGTTGTATAATAATTATATATCAATCACGAATACAGTGCTGTAGAAATATGCTGTGGTCAATTTGAATTGATTGATTGATTGATTGATTGATTGATTGATGTGCAGTTGAAAATATATCATACATTATCAGGGCGAGATCATGGTAATTAAGGCACATTTGAAATTTTTGAACAGGCTAAACGATATAACCTGGTTTGGGGCAGTTTACGCTTAATAAACCGCGAAGCATAAAATGCATCAATCCAGGTTATACAAGTTTCTCCCGTTATGACGTCATTTTAACCCCGCTGAACCAGTGGTGGAAAAATCTGTTATCCTCTAGAGGATTAAAATGTCTCGTGCCTTTCCCCGCATTTTACTCGTCTGACTCGCTTGACGGCTTTTGAAATAAAGTTCGTGTTAAATAATGGGAGAAACAAATTCTCCTTCAGTTGCCCATGTGGGTTACGATATTTCTCCACTCAAGAGAGTTAAATTAAAATTTTAACCACAAGCCGTGAGTTCTCCACGAGCCGTATGGCGAGTGGTTAAAATTTTTAATTTAACTCTCTTGAGTGGAGAAATATCGTAACCCACGGGCAACTGAAGGAGAATCTATATATAACCTGTTCAAAAATTTCAAATATTCTTTATAATTTAATTTTTACAACAAAATTTAATGATTCCTCGATTTTAATTACGATTATTTCATGGGACTATTTGAATTCGTCGTTGGCGAAGTAATATGTTGGTGACGTCACAATACCAACCCAGATTATCAAGTTATCAAAATTTTCTACACGAGGATCAGCCAATCAGATTGCAGTATTCAAATCAAATTAAATTATTAAATTTTATACAGAAAGAAGGGAATATTGGGACACCTCGATCGACGCCTTTTTGACAATCAGGAGGGTTAAGACGTGACATGTACAATATTATTACATACGATATTTTATTTTAATTGTTTGTCCTGAAAAAAAAACGTCCGGTAGCATTTGTTTTATTTTAGTGTTGATATCTATCCACCAGACATCAAAATAGTATATATATTTGTTTATCTATATTGCTGATAATATAAATGTATTGAGTCTACAAGAAAGTTGATAACATACTGATCGATCTATCTTGATAACGAGGCTCACATCCTTTGACGTTACAGTCGTGTTCTGTAATAATAATAATAATAAAACAAAAAAATATGTAGATATTAAATTTAGTGCGCTCGATGTTTCTATAATTACCTTCATCAGGTACACTCATAATAAAAAAAACACCTCTGAACAGTTGTGGTCAGCAATTCTACCAATATCAACAAAACGAAGAATACCCTCTTAACAGTGACGATCAATAATTCTACTAATATCAACTAAACAAACTATCACCCAAAACAGTGATGGTCAACAGTTCTACTAATATCAACTAAACGAACTACCACATCTAAGCAGTGACGGTCAACAATTCTACTAGTATCAACAACACGAACAACCACCTCTAAACAAGGATGGTCAACAATTCTACTAATATCAACTAAACGAACTATCACCTAAAACAGTGATGGTCAACAATTCTACTAATATCAGCAAAACGAACAATCACATCTAAACAGTGACGGTCAACAATTCTACTAATATCAACAAAACGAAGAATCACCTCTAAACAATGACGGTCAACAATTCTACTAATGTCAACAAAACAATCACCTCTAAACAGTGACGGTCAACAATTCTACTAATATCAACAAAACGAAGAATCACCTCTAAATAATGACGGTCAACAATTCTACTAATATCAACAAACCAATCACCTCTAAACACTGACGGTCAACAATTCTACTAATATCAACAAAACAAACAACCACCTCTAAACAGTGACGGTCAACAGTTCTACTAATATCAACAAAACAAACAACCACCTCTAAACAGTGACGGTCAACAGTTCTACTAATATCAACAAAACAAACAACCACCTCTAAACAGTGACGGTCAACAGTTATACTAATATCA
This sequence comes from Gigantidas platifrons, assembly GCA_002080005.1. Lineage (NCBI taxonomy): Eukaryota > Metazoa > Mollusca > Bivalvia > Mytilida > Modiolidae > Gigantidas > Gigantidas platifrons. The sequence goes on along the minus strand of MJUT01017713.1, from coordinate 698,786 downwards.
ACAAAACGAAGAACCACATTCTGTATAAACACTGACGATCAACAATTCCTCTATTATCAACAAAACAAACAACCACCTCTAAACAGAGATGGTCAAACAATTCTACTAATATCAACAAAACGAACAATCGCCTCTCACTTTAACTCAATGAACACAAAAAAAGATCAAGACATATGTTGTTGGAAATCTAGGTCCTGGCTTGGAACAGATATATAATTTTTACATGGTCAAAACGGTGAATCAGTTCACAACGTTCCCCTCTGGATAATTGGATCTCTAACGACATTTTATATATAATTCTAACATGACCTCCTTCTTTCGCTTTGTTAACAATCGGGAGAGTTATCCATTCCGTATAATCTTATTAGCCCATGCGCCGGTGAATGTGACCGACTTTTCCATTTACAGCATAAATTGTAACCCGAATAATGCCGATAGAGGGCGCAGTATTATTCGAGTTACATAAATTGTGTGCGACATTTTCCGCAAGCGTGAATATAAATTACCGTCTTCCAATCAAAGTATACGATCAATTTGTACTCTTAGACATATCAGAATCGAAATAAATTATGGAAGCCAGAATGTGTTTTGAGTTTTAACATGGATTGGCAGATATTAGTAAATTTTATCCCTCGCATCTGGCTCGGGATAAAATACTATGAATTATTTCTTAAACAAACGATAAAAACAAACCTGCACAGATTTACTTTTACTCAGACAGAAAGACACATACCATCACAAAAGCTGAATGACAACATAAACATGAACAGTACTTTAGCAGAGTTAATGACTGCTTGTAGTTTATATTATATGTTTGATATTCAAGTTTAAACAAATTACAAATAATGAATAAATTGTACTGACTTAATTACCTATGTATATATACTTGTAGTGTGCCCTTGATTTTGGTACCAGAGAGTTTATCATCAGACAAGAACCTCAAGTATCAACGACATTACTGTGTGAGAGAGAGCTACCATTACGTTACAGAAATGGTCACAATCTGCTAGCCTCGTTTTGACACTTGTCAATTGTTTTACTTAAAGCTGATGCTTGGATTTCAGTCTCTATGTCGTTTTCTTTATCACAAGGATTAGTAATTGAGAAACTGCTTTTAAGAGGAAATGACTGTTCACCTGACCAATGATTATCATTATTAAACATTACTTCCAGGAATTTTTTTCAATCTACATATTGACAACAACAAGATCACAAAGGCCTCTCTAAACATTTAACGTTTTGTGTTAAGATTGCCATAAATGAGATTTTCCTAATATATATTATTTGTGGCAATCATATCATCCATCGATAGGGCCATTCTCGATCTTCTTTCTTTTACCGTCATATTTGTATTTATTCGTCATGAAATACTCATCCCTTGACCTTAAACAACAATCAGTTATCAATCAATCAATCAATCAATCAATCAATCAATCAATCAATCAATCAATAAAACCTGATATTTGTATCATCTAATTTGGCTTCATTCAAATGATAAAATGAAACTCAAAAATATACCAAACTGTCGGAACATTTCAAAAACACCATGCCAAATCATAGAAATAGAATATTAACCATTAATGGGCGACAACAATATACCCGTATGTAACAACAAGTACGTCACTTCCTCTGTCAAGACATATAAACACAGACAACACAACGAATGTAAAAGGAGTTTACTTCTATGTTACGTCTTCACTGATTTAATGTGCAATTAATTTTAATATTTTAAGATATTTAAATACTGTTATTGTTATATAAATGTGTATTGATATTGTAGATAAAGATTGAAATGTTTTTCGTCTTTGAATGCACATTCATGTATATACCGGTATATGATTACAAGAAGAGTTTGAAGATACCAAAGGGGAAATCAGAATCCGTATATCGAAGACGAACAGATAAGACAATGGCCAAAAGAAAAAGTACAAAAGGACAAACAACGATCAACAAAACATACATATAAAGCTTAAGATCGAGTATCAAGAACCCCACTAAAATCCGGGGGTGAACTCATATGCTCCGGAAGGGTAAGCAGTTCCTGCTCCACTAGTGACACCCGTCGTGTTTATCTGGTTAGAAACAATTTGGTTTTATTATGAAGACAGACAGAAGGTTGTGTCGCTTAACAGTAACAAGATGGGTGTCACTAGTGGAACAGGAACTGCTAACTCTTCCGGAGCACATGAGTTCACCCCCGGTCTTAGTGAGACTCGAGTTACTTGATCTTTAGTTTTCTGTGTAGTGTTTTGTAGTAAAATGAAAATACAACAAATACCATACTCTCGGAACAGCTCCAAAATATAACAGAAAAAAAACATATACCACACTGTCGGAACAGCTCCAAAATCCAACAGAAAAACAACAAATACCACACTGTCGGAACAGTTCCAAAATCTAGAAAAACAGCAAATACCACACTGTCGGAACAGTTCCAAAATCTAGAAAAACAAACAAATACCACACTGTCAGAACAGCTCCAAAATCCAACAGAAAAACAGCAAATACCACACTGTCGGAACAGTTCCAAAATCTAGAAAAACAACAAATACCACACTGTCGGAACAGCTCCAAAATCTAGAAAAACAACAAATACCACACTGTAGGAACAGTTCCAAAATCTAGAAAAACAACAAATACCACACTGTCGGAACAGTTCCAAAATCTAGAAAAACAACAAATACCACACTGTCGGAACAGTTCCAAAATATAATAGAAAAAACAACAAATACAAATGTACCACACTCTCGGAACAGCTCCAAAATCTAATAGAAAAATCGTAGAAACAGGAACAAAATCGATACCTCTATCACATATATTCATGCCCTGGCTTAGTACAGGCATTTCAATAGAAAGTGGCGGAGTAAAACCAGTTTTATGGACCTAAACCACCCCTCTTATTGAAATGATGCGGTCAAACAAGTGTTTTTGCATGTATGAGTAACTATTTCCTTTGGCCATTGCATTGTCTTGTCCTTCGATATACGGCTTCTGGTTACCCCTTTGGTATCTTCAAACTTTTCTCAATATAGAAAGGCAGACACGTGACACAAATGTACAAAAGAATAAAAGACTCGGGTTCTTCGATTTAGTATTGTTCAAATGTCTGAAATTTCTTGCTTCTCTGTGAAGTGTACAAGTAAAGACAGGTTGAATTGATGACAAGATAAATGTGTTCAAGTGGAGCGACATGTCAATTTGCGCTATGCCAGCGGTATAAGGATCGGACGTGTTGGCCTAGTACATCAAAACAGACCCAAATGAATCGGTTCGAAAATTTGTATATTAACCTTAATTTGTCTTTAGTGAAAATATATCGTCATTTTCTGACGAGCGAGCCAACTTGCTTACCGTCATTCATTCATTCATTCATTCATTCATTCATTCATCGTCTGTAAGAGTATATAATATTTTTGTCCTAGGATTAATGGTCTTTAACAAACATATTACACCTTCCTAACTAGTATAGTTAGTTAACTACGAACTTTCATTGGCCCTGTTATTGTACTGCCTATGTTTATGTTGCCATTCATTGTGTGGTAGTATGTGTTTTTTGTGAGTGGAAGCGAATCTGCAGTTTTTTATCATTTGTTTTTATACGTATTAACGTTGGAGATGCTATTATCATAGGGGAGGGGAGAGCCCGGGTGGCTCAATGAGTTAGGTAGTTCGATTACCTAACAACTCATACAAACCTATTACCAATACGGCGTGGGTTCACGTCCAGCTTTGTAAATTACATAATAGGGTGCACTCGACTCGCAGGATAAAGTTTACCAGTTGCTTGCCCATGGTCGGTGATTCTCCCTGGGTACTCCGACTTCTTGCACCACTAAAACTGGTCGCCATGATATCGCTGAAGTATTGCTGAAAGTGGAGTTAAACACCAAAAATCAATTAATCAATCAATCAGAGGGGAGGATTAGGATCCAATTAATCGGGTAAACCCCGCCACATTTCTGTGCCTGTTCCAAGTCAGGATGTTCGACGTCATATGCCGTGGTCTTTGTTGTGTTCAGTGAGTTCAGCTAAGGTCAGAGGTGATTGTTCGGTTTGTTGATATTGGTGGAATTGTTGACCATCACTGTTTACACTTTCTTTTCATAATGTTTACAAAGGGGAGATAAGCGATAATAATATATTTCGCTAAAGACAAGGTGCTTAGTCACAATAGAAAATATTTCTATTGATCTTCACCGCATTCCAGAAAAACAAATTAGGATGAACTATCTTTCTCTACTTTCTTGATAAAAGTTCGTATTAGTTTTTTTTTATATAATTCTACAGGGAGATTAAGAGTATGCTTTATAAAGTAGAATGTGGCTTTCTGTATGTAAATTTATTCTTGGCACAAAGCTAGCATATTTCAGACCCACAAATGAAAACCTGACCATTTTATAACTGGAGTGCTATGACCTATGCGGGGTTGTAAATATGGGATACGTTTTTTTAACGTGTGTGTTGTAATACTTTGCCTAAATAACAGACATGAAAGCAGCTTTGCTTACTATGGTGCACAGACTTAGTACATATGTACCTTATGTATACATTTGTAGGTGTATATTTGCTTTCCGCATCAAACAAAAACATGAAACAAAAACCTATATAAATAGGACATTAAATCAAAAAAAACAAATGCTACCGATTTTTTTCCCTCGCTTCAATCTGTCAAACATCTGTAGAAGAGTGAAATAAACACGGTAATACAAACAAACGATAACAACATTCATATATAGTGTGTTATCATGTAGTTGTACAAAATTAATTGATTAATTGAGTGAGTGTTGTTTAACGCCTAGTGAGAACTACTTCAGACTTTTAGTACATGATGACGATAACAAGTAACTTTTTCACGAGATGATTATGATAGCTGGTTTACAGGGGTAGAACCAGGATTCCCAGTTAGGGGGGTCGGATATAAAATGATTTTTTTGGGGGTATTTCGTGTGAAAAATCACGATTTTACGCAAAAAATCATATTTTTTCCAATTTTAGGGGGCGGGCGCCACTAACAACAGAGGATGACGACCAAGTCTTTAGCAAAACCCTACTAACAACAGAGGATGAGGACCAAGTCTTTAACAAACCCCCACTAACAACAGAGGATGAGGACCAAGTCTTTAACAAAACCCCACTAACAACAGAGGATGAGGACCAAGTCTTTAGCAAAACCCCACTAACAACAGAGGATGAGGACCAAGTCTTTAACAAAACCCAACTAACAACAGAGGATGAGGACCAAGTCTTTAGCAAAACCCTACTAACAACAGAGGATGAGGACCAAGTCTTTAACAAAACCCCACTAACAACAGAGGATGAGGACCAAGTCTTTAACAAAACACTACCAACAACAGAGGATGAGGACCAAATCTTTAGCAAAACCCTACTAACAACAGAGGATGAGGACCAAGTCTTTAACAAAACCCCACTAACAACAGAGGATGAGGACCAAGTCTTTAACAAAACCCCACTAACAACAGAGGATGACGACCAAGTCTTTAACAAAACCCCAATAACAACAGAGGATGAGGACCAAGTCTTTAGCAAAATCCCACTAACAACAGAGGATGAGGACCAAGTCTTTAACAAAACCCCACTAATATCAGAGGATGAGGACCAAGTATTTAACAAAACCCTACTAACAACAGAGGATGACGACCAAGTCTTTAACAAAACCCTACTAACAACAGAGGATGAGGACCAAGTCTTTAACAAACCCCCATTAACAACAGAGGATGAGGACCACGTCTTTAGCAAAACCCTACTAACAACAGAGGATGACGACCAAGTCTTTAACAAACCCCCACTAACAACAGAGGATGAGGACCAAGTCTTTAACAAAACCCTACTAACAACAGAGGATGACGACCAAGTTTTTAACAAAACCCCACTAACAACAGAGGATGAGGACCAAGTCTTTAACAAAACCTCACTAGCAACAGAGGATGAGGACCAAGTCTTTAACAAGACCCCACTAACAACAGAGGATGAGGACCAAGTCTTTAACAAAACCCTACTAACAACAGAGGATGACGACCAAGTCTTTAGCAAATCCCTACTAACAACAGAGGATGAGGACCAAGTCTTTAACAAAACCCTACTAACAACAGAGGATGACGACCAAGTCTTTAGCAAAACCCTACTAACAACAGAGGATGACGACCAAGTCTTTAACAAAACCCTACTAACAACAGAGGATGAGGACCAAGTCTTTAACAAAACCCTACTAACAACAGAGGATGACGACCAAGTCTTTAACAAAACCCTACTAACAACAGGGGATGAGGACCAAGTCTTTAACAAAACCCTACTAACAACAGAGGATGACGACCAAGTCTTTAACAAAACCCTACTAACAACAGGGGATGAGGACCACGTCTTTAACAAATCCCCACTAACAACAGAGGATGAGAACCAAGTCATTAAAACAATTTGCACCGCATACATAGTATCTTTATATCTTTAATACACCTCACAGATATTGTGTTTATTCTACAGAAATATTGCAGTAAGCAATAAATATAGAATAACGGCAGTTTTCAAGGTCAAGACAGACGTTATCACTAGTAGCGCAGTAAGTCCGATAATGTATATGACGTCACACTGACCTATAATTTACAGTCAAGGTCAGTTCGTTGATTCTGACAAGATTACTAGGTGAGATCAAAGGAAACATGAATGAAGAACTGATAAATCTTTATATTTTGTATTAAATTATGTGTTCTGTTTACTTTGACCACTTATCTCGTAACAAATCCCATTCAATATCATGATTGGTATTGATCATTATAGAGCGTGTATCGGTCGCTTTAATAATATTTTTAAATATAAACAAGTGTTGCCTGATGGCAAGTGTGGACACAGAAATGTGCTGTCCAAAAGGCAAGTGTGAATGTCAATATTTCTTATTATTTAACTTAAAAAAAAAAANTTAAAATAAATCTCATTTACAAAACCACTGATATTTGTTAAATTTTCAACGCTGATTTAAGCTTTAGTTGCAACAAATTTTTATTTTTCTCTTTAAACTGTCGAAACATAACATTTATTTAACTGTAAAATTCACACCCCCTCCCCCCTTTTCCCCCCGTTTAAATCAATGATCAACAATATTCCAGATTCTATATTTATAAACTAGTGACCTGAGTAACCTTGCTAAAGCATGCGGAGTCAGTGTGTTTTAATTCGGTCATCCAATCAGGATGCTCATTAGACCCGTGACCCAGATTAGCGGGTCTCAGATATCTTTTCTAAACATGGTATATAATAAGAAAAATGTACAACAAGTGAACTGACTTGTAACTAGCTCAAGTTATAGATTAACATATGTTAGCAGGTAAAACATGTGAAAGGAGTTCCAGAAAAAGGAGTTAGGGCTATGTTGTTTAACACCTTTTTCAACAATAACAAATTTTTATTTTTCTCTTTAAACTGTCGAAACATAACATTTATTTAACTGTAAAATTCACACCCCCCTCCCCCTTGTTCCCCCGTTTAGATCAATGATCAACAATATTCCAGATTCTATATTTATAAACTAGTGACCTGAGTAACCTTGCTAAAGCATGCGGGGTCAGTGTGTTTTAATTCGGTCATCCAATAAGGATGCTCATTAGACCTGTGACCCAGATTAGCGGGTCTCAGATATCTTTTCTAAACATGGTATATAATAAGAAAAATGTACAACAAGTGAACTGACTTGTAACTAGCTCAAGTTATAGATTAACATATGTTAACAGGTAAGACATATGAAAGGAGTTCCAGAAAAAGGAGTTAGGGCTATGTTGTTTAACACCTTTTTCAACAATATTTCAGTTATATCGTGGAGGTCAGTTTTATTGGTGCGGAAACAGGAGTTCCCGAAGAAAACCACCGACCTGTCGCAAGATGGGATTGGAACTCACAGCTGTAGTGGTGATACGAACTAATTGTACGTGTAATTGTAAATACAACTACCATACGGTCACAAGTCGCACGACCACGTAGGTCCCTCCTGAAATATAAGCTATAGTATTTGTACTAGAAGCAGAAAACCAAGTGTGTATCTGACACATTTATTTACAACTGTACTACACTTATTAAATTCTATGCATCAAAGCTTTAATAATAATTTTATCAGATAAAACGTAATTTATATTTATACCCCCACTCGTAGACAGTGGGCTATATTGCAATCACCTTGTCCGTCCGTCCGTCCGTCCGTCCGTCCGTCCGTCCGTCCGTTTACACTTTCGTAAAAGATATCTCAGCTTCTACTGCATGGAAGAAATGATTTGATATTTGATATATGGCTTTGGCATTGTGACTTGTACCGTGTCTCCCCTTTCCAGGTTTACCGCATATCTACTTCCTGTTTACAGTGCGACTTAGATTTTTTCATGGTTGCCGTAATGAAAACTTTCGTAACAGTTATCTCAGCTTCTACTGGAAGAAATTATCTTATATTTGAAATATGGCTTTGGTATGGTGACTTGTACCGTGTCTCCCCTTTCCAGGTTTACCGCACATCTACTTCCTGTTTACCGTACGACTTACAAATGAACGAATGGGGGTATTCTTAGAACGACGTAGCGTGCAACATCTTGTTACAAATACAAATGTACTGTAAAGGGTTTTCACTTCCCAGTCCTTTCCTATTTCATGACTAATCACCGGCTTTGTAACTAGAGATTGTCCATTTCAGATTTCCCCTTCGCGTAGTATGTGAACATAATACTTCTCTAACAAACACAGTTTATCGTTGATATAGTTTGTATTTATAACAAAAATTAGTCTTATTCAAAGTTCAAAGTTATTCCATGAGATAGAATAAAATATAAATGCAACAAACATGGATGATCACCTACAAGTGGTGTGACCATCAATACATTTTCGCAAATTCGGCATCTGAATAAACGTTAGAGAAACCCGAAGAGACAATTAAGAATGGACAATCCCGAGACACTGGCAAGATTAGGCACCACAGAAGATTCAGGAAGAAGACCCAAAAAATACAATACAACACATTAAACCAACAAAGTTGAGCAACACAGACCCCATAAAAAAACCGAGAGTAAGATGTTCCTGCTTCGTATAAAACACCCGTCATGTTACATATATAGAAAAGTAGTGGTGGACAACATTATACGTAAATAAATGAAAGCAGGTGTGGGCTTTGTTTCAACGATCATGCTTCAGCTTGTTGCCGCCATCATGAAGCCGACATTTACTCATTCCACTTTTTGTTCTTTCTCTTACGTTCAGAATCAGTAAGGTTCTACCTTTTGTCTACTTTGTCAGCAACTCCACCATCATTACATCATCCACAAATGTGGCTTGCATTCAGCTTCCAGGCACCTGCCGAGTGTGACCACGTCAAAGGTCATCCTGTATAAGGCGTTTCTTGTTATGTATGTCTGTCTTCCTGGACAGGTAATTTAATTCGTCCATATTTAAAGTATTTCTGTCATAAATAAACAATCATAAAGCGATGGGTTTGTAAAGCATGTTTAATACTTTCTATACAAGTAATAATCATCGTCAATTTATTTATTATTTTAAGAAAATGACCATTGATATCTGTTTTAGGAGGTAAAGTGTTTGTATAAACATTAAACATTTAGATTAATTAATAAATATTTGATGACGGAGCTTGTTTTACTTAACGTATCTCTATTATATTTGTATATTGAATCTACTTGTCTATATCACGAAAATGTTTAAATATAGGTATTTTGTCAAAATAAGATACTCCAGTATTCTAAATAGATTAAAATTGTTTTTATCTTGCGGTCAACATACGGTATCGGGTCACGTCAGGTAATCTTTCATTGACATTTGGAAGCTCTCTACTCTTTACGACAACTGTTCAATATTTTGAACATGTGTAGGTCTGTCATTGATTTGTTGTTTAAATTATGACGGCTTTGATTCTGATGTGATTAGAAATAGAATGTCAATAAATGTAAGGGCGTCACCAGATAAAACAATTAAAAGTACCTTACATGCTTCATGATTGTTATTTCTAAATTGACTCTCTAATGTTCTATTATGAATGGTTTGCATCATCGTCCCTGGGGCACGAGTATGTGACGGAACAGAAGTTCCTCTATTTACAATTATGGCACTTGGAAGAGGTGAATATCCAAAATTGGCCACCCCACTAGGGTTATTTCCCCGAGGGCTTTAGCCCGAGGGAAATAACCCTAGTGGGGTTGACAATTTTGGATATTCACCGATTCAGAGGGTCGTAACTGTTTTATTATACTGAACAAACAGTTGAAATATACTGTTTAATATTTGAATTGTTAAAGTATTATTCCATGTTTTTACACCGTTGAATAATAGGGTTATTCAATGGACGTGTGTAATTCTTGAGGTTATTCACCGTTGAATAATATGGTTATTCAATGGACGTGTGTAATTCTTGAGGTTATTCACCTTTGGCAGCGATTAGAAGCAAAAATATCCAGATTATTTTATGTCATGTGATTATCTTTTAACCAATAGAATTAATTCTTTATTATGTGAGTTATAATAATAATATTTATTCCTAAGAAAATTTATTATGTAATAAAAGTTCCAAAAGGAATTTATTTTATGGAATACATGTTCCACTGACATAATAAAAAATACCAGTACAATGGAACATGTATAACATAAAATAATTTCCTATTCGGAACTTTTATTATATAATAAATGTTCTTAGATACAAATATTATAAGGAACAAATAAGTTTAAAATGAAACAAATATTACATAAAATATTTTCAGATCCAGAAATAAATTTGTTAGGTACAAGTATTATATAATATTTATTCTGGTAGGTATATTTATTATATAATATTATTCTGGTATGTACAAGTATTATATTAAAGTAACTTTTATTATATCATTAACCTATAATAAATGTACCTCTCAAAGGTGGAACAAATGTCACACAGGTGGAATAAATATTCCATAAGACTTGTTCCATGGAATGAATATTATTCAATTATTTTTTTCCTTTTGGAACAAATATTATTAGGAACAAATATACTGTTACAAGTACTGTAGCCACACAATGTTCACAATACCCTTGCCATAACGGGTTAACATTTTGATAACCATTACATATCAGAATTTTGCTATTATTTCATTTGCCTTTACAAAACACAATCTTAGCCAAACATCACATATTTTACTTGAATTGTAATTTAATATGTACTATCACCCCGCCCCCTGTTGATGCTGGTTGTATTGTTGACTATCAATGTTTACACTTTCTGTTCATAACATGAACGAATATGTTCACAATAATTGCCCCCAAATATGTACACAGGATGGCTATATTAAATTATTGAATAAATAAAAAGTTGAAGATTACAGAAAAACGTAGAGAGTTTTTGTGAACAGTCTTCGCTTTTCGAAGTACACAGTGTTTATAATATCCTATGACAGTGTTTACGATTACCTCTATATCTTTAAATCTTTAAATTTAAATTTACATGTTTTTATTGTGCAGTCAATTGTGATGGTTAATTTGAATATTTATTTTGCTTATTTTCATTTTGTCTAGTCTCACTATGTGTATGTAATCAAACTAATCAAATCTAATCAAGTTATTATTATTATGTTATATGAGTATGTGGTTTATTTTGTTATGTATGATTCTGTATTGACTCTACTGCTCAGCTATGGGCACCATGATTGGTTTAACAAAGCATTCTTATTCTTATTCTAGGACAAACTAAAGTGAAAATAAAAGTCCTGAGATCATCGATTGTCTTTTGTCTGTCTTTTATTTTTCAAGCCATTATATATATTGTCTGTCATTTTTCGATTGATGACTTCTAATTAATCCTTTGGTATCTTGACAAAGTTGACAACCGTCTTTTAACCTTCCTTACAGATGTAATATCTAATTTGATTAGTAAATAAAATTTATAACTTTCGTATATTCGAAGGATATTCATACAGTTGGAAATATTAAGTGACCATCCTCTTAAAATTGAAAGGACTCGGGTGGCTCAATGAGTTAGGTAGTTAGGATTACCTAACAACTCATACAAGCATATCACCAATACGGCGTGGGTTCACGCCCGGCTAGTTAAATTACAAAAAGGGTGCACTCGACTCGAAGTCGCAAATGATAAAGTTTACCAGTTGCTTGGCCATGGTCGGTGGTTCTCTCCGGCTTCTTCCACAACTAAAACTGATAAAGCCATGATAAAGCTGAAATATTGCTGAAAGTGGTGTTAAACACAATAAATCAAATCAAATCTTAAAATAGAAATAGGTCGCTGCAAAAACACCCGCAGAAGTTTTATTAAATGATATGCTTCAACAGAGGCAGAATCAAGAGTACGAAATTTGTTCTTACAGAACATATACTGTTTGTCAAATTATAAAATTGGGTTAATGACTCTCATAATTTAGATGACTCTGGAATATTAAATTCTTTATTAGATCCGGAATCTGTCAATCAGGTAAAACAACGGTTTCCTTTATTATACAGTTCCAATGACTCATATTTTGAAAATATAACATATATTTATTTCAATTAGACAGTCCTAAAACCATGGCAAGGACATGAGACTAAGTTTAAAAGAGGAGATTTGGGCCCATAAAACTAGCTTAACCCCGCCACTCTTTATTGAAGTGTCTGTACCAAAACATATAATTCAGAAAGGGTTAACCAAGTGGTGGTGGCGACCGTAAAACTGTCGGAGTGATGACTTCAACTTAACCAGTAGGAACCATTGGTTCAGTAGCCTCCTTATTGGCAGCAACCCTCTATCAAGGAACCACAAGCTCTGGAGTTGACGTGAGAGATGATTGTTCTCTTTGTTCATCTAATATATTCAGCTTTCTGTTTTATTTCTGGTGCTTTTTCTAAGTTTTAATGCTGCTTAGTTATTTTATGTTTGCTTGATATTGCTTCAGCATGTTTAATATGTCCTTTATTTTTATGCTTTTTATGTTGCTTTTTATGTTGCATTTGCTAACTGTATGTAAATAACTGCTTTATATGTGTATTTATGCGATTATGTTAATATTTGTATGTATCTTGTGCTACTATGTATATTCGGTAAAAAGCTCCTGAGAGCTTGTGTTTATTGTTATAGAAAAACCGAATTCAAATAAAGTTTTCTTATCTTATCTTATCTTATATTGGTGAAATTGTTGACTGTCTGAATGACGGGTGACACACACAGGATGACGTTGTAAAATATTGACTTTTCTCCATTATTCTCATGTATGTTTTGTTTTCCGTTTTATTTCGTCCTTTAGTATTCAGGGACGGATCCAGGATTTCAAGTTTGGGGGCGCACTTAAAATTTTTGGGGTATTTCGTGTGAAAAATGACGATGGATCCACCCCTGGTATTTCTAAGTAATTTTTAGTCATTTCTTCATATGTATGTAAGGTAGGTGAAATAAAATGGAATATGTAAATAAAAGATGGTTAGATAAAGTACATGTAATCAGAATAAGTAGTGCCTTGCCAAACTAAGCAGCTTTAAAGCAAAACATATGTTTTAGTGAAAGGCAAGGCGAAACGAATTCATTTATACTTTGACAGACAAATGAGGCTGCATCTGTTTATACAATAAACCATTTTACTATGTTCTTTATTTTGAACAGAAATATTAAATTCACTTTATATATTTCTACAGAACACTCGTATCAAACTGTTGATTTTAAGGGGCACATTTTACAGGGTATAACTCCAGTTAAAATGAGTTTTTTAAAGAATTTCACATTGTGGGGCATGACGTCTACAACCTCACAGATGTTCTATGTTGTGTAAGACGTAAATGTATACCTTCAACGGCTAATTATAAATCAATAAAGTATGAAACATACAGAAGATGTTTATATCACTATGGAATTTGTTTTCACCTTCAACGACAAAACAATCCAATCTTCTTCGCTTTAATCAAAACGTTACTATCTGACTTATAACTGGAAGGTAAGGATTTTTATAAAGTATCATTTCCGTTTGGAATATTAGATATTATAAATATTTTTTTAAGCTTTTAGAGCGAGCGAGTGAGTGGTTGTAGATTAACGCCAAATGGAAAAAAAATAAATTCAGCTATACCTGCCATGGCGAGAACAAAGTTATATTTCTGTGAGATGATGATAATATGTAATAGAACAACACGTAGTTTGATTTTTGTCGAGATATCTCGCTGAAACAACGGTCAACAGAAAAACACGTCGTTTTACTAAGACACAGTAACCTGAGTGAGAGCCAACCAATCTGTGTTCCTATTCCATAATAATGTGTGCGTAGCATTCTCATATCCTTTAGATTGACCCGAAGGGGGCTCGAACCCGCGGTCAACCCACCCCCTCCGTGTGATATCGTGTCTTTGAATTTCCTGGATTGCACTTTGACAGAGATCAGGTACAATAGTACCACATACAATGTATACTGTATCACTACTGAATATACTACTGTTTATAGCAATGTACTGTCTATTGTAATAATCATAATTGTTATATTTATGTAACTGCCCCCTGTGGGACCATGATTGGAATAACAAATATTTGATTTGATTTTATTTGATTTGATATATTATTTACCTAGAGCTTTATAACGTAAGCAATGCCACGATTTTATTTGTTACATTGTCGGTAGCCCACAGAGGATCACACCTCGATTAATCCCTCCTCATCGAGGTTGCCTTACCGACGATGAACAGATTAGTGTACACTATTTTGTGACATTAAAGGAAATAACTACGGTTACCGATGACGATTACAAGAACTAGACACACCGAGTTGTCGAGCACGTGACCGTGTGATGGATAGGGCAGGCACTCACGATACACGTTTTTTATATATGTACTGAGCTTGGAGATGTCAAGCACGTGACCGTGTGGAGGATAGCGGATGCCCTCTCGATATGCGGTTGTCTGGTTATAATACGGAAAACCTGACGGTTTGTGCTGTGTTTGGAGAGGTCAAGCACGTGACGGTGTACTTGATGTGTGATGCCAAATATTAGTTTGCCTGGTTATGATACAGAAAGCCTGACTGTATGTTACTATACATATGAGATACACGGTATAGAACCCTTATGTAGACAGTTTATTAACAATAGGCGTATTGTATCACCGTCACTTCCAAAAAGAAAAAGAAAAAAAAGCTCAAATATCATAAATCAAAGGACTATTATTATTGGTATGGAATATCTGTGTCACAAATAACCACGGATATGTTCCACATGTCATAAACACTTCCCGGTTCTTTCCCCATTCACGACTTATTACCGGGTTTGTGACTAGATTAACACGATCGACATGCCACTAGTGGAGCAGGAACTGCTTACCCTTCCGGAGCACCTGATTTCAGCCCCCGGTTTTTAGTGGGGTTCGTGTTACTCGATCTTTAGTTTTATGTGTATGTTTTGTTGATCGTTGTTTGTCCTTTTGTACTTTTTCATTTCGTCATTGTGTTGTCCATTTTTCTTCGATATACGAATTCTGATTACCCCTTTGGTATCTTCAAACTCTTCTTATCATGCTAAATCCGCAATAAAACGTTAATAACTAACTACGGCACTTTTAGATGGATTTACTTTCATATTAATTTCCTTTCTTTTCCTCCTTATTAAATGAATAAATAAGAATAAGAATAAGAATAATTATTATTCCAATCAATGGGCCCACAATAGGGGCAAACAAATAGCATACAGTGATTATTGTCATTGGAGGCAATTATACATATATATAAATAAATGCAATGTTTATGGTCGGGTTCAGAGCCTTAACAAAATTAATTAATAATATAAACAGAAAGAGAAAAAATATTTCAGTATCATAAACTCTGTTTCAGTTGTCTTGTGTATCATAAACTCTGTTTCAGTTGTCTTGTCTCAAGACACTCTATTATATATTTTCCAAAATAAAAAGAGTGCTGTCAGGACAACGTACATTGTGTTCTCATTGTTGAACAATGTTAGCATTTTGTAACTTGTCCTATTCCAAAATATATTTAAAAAGGTGGACACATAATGAAAACAAATATAATCGTCAAGATAGTATGACTTGGGAATAAAATTGTGTTTTTGGAATGTTTGAAAATCAAAACACGGTCTAGGTAAACATATTTTTAAAATATCGCGTGTGTGCAAAAATAAATTAATGTAAGAATCCAATGTATTTTGATGAAAGTGATAGAGACCTATTAACTTACAATAAATAGATACTCTGTGTATCAAAGACTCTATAATGGTATCTTAAGTGTTTATCTGTTTTCAGTTCTCTCTCTGGACATTTTTATAATGGTTCTTCATTGATAGGAAGCGGTTCTATAGTCACGTGATAAGATAGCAGACGGCATCTTCTGCTATCATCAAATGACTTCAGATTTTACACACCAGTAGTTACACATCTTACTACATAGTAACGTGGCTTTATTATTTCTGCTACACACACAGTACACTTTTGACTTTGATTCTAGTTATGGGACCAATTTTACATTCGTATAAAATCAGGTAAGTTACATATAACTTTGATTGATTTGATTTATTGTGTTTAACACCACTTTCAGCAATATTTTAGCTATATCATGGCGACATATATAACTTTAATGTTGTATTAAGAATAGTTGAACATCACTGTTTCATTGTATTTTTTTAATTAATGATAATAATCATTCTCTTATATCGGGGAAGAGTGGGGTATAAAACTATTGACATCGTGGTTAAAAAAAAAACCACACTCGTAAAAATTCGAAAATCAAATATAAAAATCGTAGAAAGAGGAACAATTGATACGTCTAACTCGCAAAATGTCCTGTCTGGGTACAGGTACGTTAATAAAAGGTGGCGGGTTTCGACTGGTTTTATGGACCGAAACATCCCCTCTCAAAAAAGAAAACAAAGAACTATATATATATATATAAAAAGGATTTTAATGCTTTAATATCCCCTTTTCCCTATATATATGCCTTTTCTAAATTAAAGAAGAAAAAAGTTAGTCCTTTATTTTGAAATGTTTATAGTGTCATATCCTGATGTATTTACAATCACTTTATTCAAACAAATGTATAATTAATGCCCCAACAATGAAGCTGATGTCACAATATACCTGAAATATTGTTGAAAGTGGTGTTAAACACCATAACCGTAACCTTTATATTGACAACCTCCCTGAATCTTAGTGGGGTTGTCAGTCATTTATTTAGTCAGATAGTCATTAGTTAGACAGCTATAATCAATTGTTCGAAGGTCATTGTTCAGACATTCATTGATAAAAGAAATGGGAAATGAGAGTCAGTCGTAAAACATTACATAGTCATTCATCAATCAAATTAGTGCGGAGGCATCAATTAACCCGTCGTGGTCGTGATCCTATGGTAGTTGGATTTACAACTACCTGTGCAATAAGTGGCTATCACCACTGATGCTGTGAGTTCGAATCCCGCTCATGGAGAGGTGTCACTGATACAACATTGTGATATATAGTTTGTCAGTAAGGTGCGGCAGGTCGATCAGTGGTTTTCTCCGGGTACTCCGGTTTCCTCCACCAGGAAAACTGACCACCACGATACAACTGAAATAGTGTTGAAAGTGGCGTTAAATACCATAAGAACCAGGTAAAAACGAATTGGCAATCGACCGCTCAACTACAGTCTCTAAAGCTGAGGTGGTTATATGGTCATCTTATACAACATATCAAAAGTAAAACCATATTGCTTCTATCTATCACCAAATCACTGTACGGGAATTGACGAACCTTCGTTTAAATTTCTCCAAAAAATCAATAATCGATAATTTCCTATATGCTATCACGATCCTGTTTTATATAATTCTCTTTAAAACAGCCTCAGCATTAGACTGGTTAGAGTGCTCCCCTATAGTTTAGTAAATATTATGTTTGATTCCTCCGTCGGATATGAACCTGTAGCGCAATGTCTATCTGTGGACTCAGAATAACATGTTATAACTGTAACGCAATGTCTATCTGTGGACTCAGAATAACATGTTATAACTGTAGCGCCATGTCTATCTGTGGACTCAGAATAACATGTTATAACTATAACACAATGTATATCTGTGAACTCAGAATAACATGTTATAACTGTAGCGCCATGTCTATCTGTGGACTCAGAATAACATGTTGTAACTGTAACACAATGTCTATCTGTGGACTCAGAATAACATGTTATAACTGTAGCGCCATGTCTATCTGTGGACTCAGAATAACATGTTATAACTGTAGCGCCATGTCTATCTGTGGACTCAGAATAACATGTTGTAACTGTAACGCAATGTCTATCTGTGGACTCAGAATAACATGTTGTAACTGTAGCGCAATGTCTATCTGTGGACTCAGAATAACATGTTATAACTGTAGCGCAATGTCTATCTGTGGACTCAGAATAACATGTTATAACTGTAGCGCAATATCTATCTGTGGACTCGGAATAACATGTTATTATAAACATACTGCCTTTAATTGAGGGTGTTATGGTAGATTACCACACTCAGAAAACCAATATCACCTGAGTGTGGTAATCTACTATAACACCCGAAACTAAAGGCAGCATGTTTTATATTATACTGAATGCTCTGGTATTACAGTGTCAATGGTGTGTGTTGTTTTAATGCTGATTTAAGGTAATTGTCTAAGAACTAAATTACAATATCTAATTTAATAAACAAGGAAACAAAAACAACTGTAACAATGGTGTAATGTTCTCAAATGTTCATTAAAAATAGTTCAGAGTTGGACAAACTTTCCAACTTGATCGTCACATTGTCATTTAACAAAAAGTTACAAAATATCCTTACAGCCCGGTCCACTTGTCTCTTCGTTTCCTTACTGTCCTTGTTTGTCAACAAATCCTGAAT
The DNA here is from genome assembly GCA_002080005.1 of Gigantidas platifrons. NCBI lineage: Eukaryota > Metazoa > Mollusca > Bivalvia > Mytilida > Modiolidae > Gigantidas > Gigantidas platifrons. The sequence continues at coordinate 679,959 of MJUT01017713.1, read as the reverse complement.
ATTATCTTCGGTTATATCGGCAAAAGCCATGTTAATGTGGTCTGAATGTCCAAGAGAGTACTGTCGTCTGTTTGTTTATTTATTTGTAAAACTAAATTAAAAACTTTGACGGAATGGACTGTTTCCGGTCCGGAGGGTGGTATTGCAATAACACCCGTTGCCAACAGAGAATACCACCCGTTGCTAGAAGGAGGCGGAGCTACAGGATTTGGTATTGATACAAAGGTGGAGCTTCGTAAAATTAGTGAAAAATACCATTTTCTAATCGACCAATGACATTGTATCAATAGTCTAGAAATTTGCATAAAGTATAATATAACTGTATAGCGCAATGTTTATCTGTGGACTCAGAATAACATGTTATAACGTTAAATGTAGCACAATGTCTATCTGTGGACTCAGTATATATAACATGTTATAACTGTAGTGCAATGTCTATCTGTGGACGCAAAATAACATGTTATAACTGTAGCGCAATGTCTATCTGTGGACCCAGAATAACATGCTATAACTGTAGCGCAATGTCTATCTGTGGACTCGGAATAACATGTTATAACTGTAGCGCAATGTCTATCTGTGGACTCGGAATAACATGTTATAACTGTAGCGGAATGTCTATCTGTGGACTCGGAATAACATGTATATCTGTGGACTCAGAATAACATGTTTATCTAGTACAATACAGACATCATCCACATCGCATCCAAAAGTAAATAAATGTTAGAGAAATCCGAAGGGCCAAACAAGTAATGACTATCCACAGACACAGGCAATATTCGGAACAAAACACAGAACGATGGTTTACAAAACAAATAATTATAACACAGATAACTTAACGGATGAGCAACACGGATTCACCAAAACATCGGAAATGAACTCGGGTGTTCGATAAGGGTAAGCAGTTCCTGTTTATCATAAGACGCCCGTCATTAATTCTCGCTATGATATAACTGAAACATAACATAAAACATATCCCTTCATGAACCTTCTTTCTAAGTGTAAGTAGTATATACTGTTTCAACGTTCTGTAAAAGGTGGGAGTATTCTTTGTGATTCAGGCATTACAACTGATCCTTTGATAGTCCAATAAACACATGTTAATCTTCACATCTCTAGACCTACATTTGTATCATGTTTGTGTTAAAAGAAACGGAACAGGTGTAAGCGATAAATTGATCCTATTTAAATAATCCGTACAGACCAATATTTCTAGTAAATTATATCCAAGGTTGTGACATTTTGTATGAAAAGAAAGTTTAAGCAGTGAAGGTCAACAATTCTACCAATATCAACAAAACAAAAAAAGTTTAAGCAGTGATGGTCAACAATTCTACCAATATCAACAAAACAAAAGAAAGTTTAAGCAGCGATGGTCAACAATTCTACCAATATCAACAAAACAAAAGAAAGTTTAACAGTGATGGTCAACAATTCTACCAATATGAACAAAACGAACAACCACATCTCACATCAAACCATTTAACACAAAATATATCGTTGGAAATCCAGGTCCTGGCTACTAGGGACATACAAGAAATACTATGATGGAATTTTTCAATAATTTATGAAAACAGTATCTTTGATGTAAACTATTTCAGTTATCATAAGGTTACGGTCATTGAAGTCCGAAACATTTTCCAAATTGCAATAGTCCATTGGAATTTCTTTCCTAGTAAATATGGTCCATAGACTTATTTTATTAGTAACTTTTTTCCACCCGGACCAATTTCACACCAGGACTTATTTCACTATTACACATACCTTACATGTAATATGAAGATTCACATTGACTGGTACCCTCTTTTGGAATGATTGAATAAACTAAGGATAATTCGTGCATGATTTTATGTTTTCCAACACTTCAGTGTCTATTGGTAGTTTTTTTGTATTATGTATCGCCGACCATCTATCGGAAAATGTATTTTAACACTCTCTTAAAAGTTGTCAAATTGCCCCAGAACAAAGCTCCAAACTTAAGTAAGAAAAATGCATTGGTATATCGAAATGAGAAGGAGGAGAAGGGAATTGGGAAAGCTATGTTTGGAAATATCGTAATTGATTTCGCAACATGTGTATATCATTTTATTGAATGATTAATAAAGTTGTAATATATAAGTCACGTGATTAACTTAGATAACCTATCCCTTAACGAATGGCGTTTCTTCCGCCAACTTAGATAACATATCCCTTAACGAATGGCGTTTCTTCCGCCAACTTAGATAACCTATCCCTTAACGAATGGCGTTTTTTCCGCCAACTTAGATAACCTATCCCTTAACGAATGGCGTTTCTTCCGCCAACTTAGATAACCTATCCCTTAACGAATGGCGTTTCTTCCACCAACTTAGATAACCTATCTCTTAACGAATGGCGTTTCTTCCGCCAACTTAGATAACCTATCACTTAACGAATGGCGTTTTTTCCGCCAACTTAGATAACCTATCCCTTAACGAATGGCGCTTCTTCCGCCAGCTTAGATAACCTATCCCTTAACGAATGGCGTTTTTTCCGCCAACTTAGATAACCTATCCCTTAACGAATGGCGTTTTTTCCGCCAACCTAGATAACCTATCCCTTAACGAATGGCGTTTTTTCCGCCAACTTAGATAACCTATCCCTTAACGAATGGCGCTTCTTCCGCCAACTTAGATAACCTATCCCTTAACGAATGGCGTTTTTTCCGCCAACTTAGATAACCTATCCCTTAACGAATGGCGTTTTTTCCGCCAACTTAGATAACCTATCCCTTAACGAATGGCGTTTTTTCCGCCACCTTAGATAACCTATCCCTTAACGAATGGCGTTTTTTCCGCCACCTTAGATAACATATCCCTTAACGAATGGCGCTTCTTCCGCCAACTTAGATAACCTATCCCTTAACGAATGGCGTTTTTTCCGCCAACTTAGATAACCTATCCGTTAACGAATGGCGTTTTTTCCGCCAACTTAGATAACCTATCCGTTAACGAATGGCGTTTTTTCCGTCAACTTAGATAACCTATCCCTTAACGAATGGCGTTTTTTCCGCCAACTTAGATAACCTATCCCTTAACGAATGGCGTTTTTTCCGCCAACTTAGATAACCTATCCCTTAACGAATGGCGTTTCTTCCGCCAACTCACTACCCCCAACACGCTACATTAATAGTAGCATCGTTTACGCTTTTTGTTTGTAAACAGCAGACTGCTATAAATCTCCACGCGGTAGTAGAAAGCACTTAATTCCGTTGATAACCTGTATTGATATTATCAGTATATAACAGTGGTACATTAGACAGACATTAAGGTTCATTTCTTACAATTGTAATACAGCTGATCATGCTGATAAAGATTTATCAATCTACAACACGCGCATGCTTACATCACACGTGTAAATCTTGTTTCGATCCCCCGGATAAAATAATTTATAAAAGTAATGCGTTATCATGCACATTCTTACGTAAGTATTTCTGTTCTGAAATATTCTTGAAAACCACAAAAGTATGTGAAGATATGAAAATTGCTTTTGATTACGATGAGCAATACAATGTAGGCGCGTGTAGCAATTATATGCATAATTACTACATTACTATATAGGTCATTCACGTTCATACACATTATTATCTCTCTACAACATCAGTCATTTCCGGCATAAAACTTTCTTCCAGTACGATTTTAACCGATCAAAACACATATTTTAGTTAACTGAAGAAACATGGACTTCAGAATCGATGTAATTGGTAATAAAATATATGAGGTGAAACTTTTGTTCTGCAATTTAAATGAGATTGTTTTATTATGAATACTAAAGATCATGAAGATGTATTCGAAAGTTATTTGACGGTGAGGCCATGCCCTAGTCTGTTTTTGTATTTTGCCATCTTACACTTCACTTTTAGCTACTTTCTCCATGAGGGAATACCAGAGTATAAAATCAAATTTAGTTTCTTCTCTACGATGTACAACCTCTCTGAATTGCGAGGATTTTTTTTTTATTTGAGACGACTTCGGGTTAGGACGGAACGTACATTGGTGTCCAATGTTTGAACAATGACACATTCGTAACTAAAAGACACTTTGCATCAGCTGAAAACGAGTAACAATTTCTTATGAGTTGTCGTTGGTAGACAGTTGATATTTTCCCCTGTGACAACCAAACTACTTAAGATATTTTAAATAAATTTTATCAGACCATTCCTTCACTGGTTCCCTTTTACTTATCTTTATTTGCATACTTGGAGGTTGCATTTGTCACATTTCGGTTAAAAACCTATTTTCAGCATGACAATCCAATATTTTGAGAAGTGATTCTTTAAACTTTAATGTATTTTAAAGTATATGAAGTACAGCTGAAATTACAGCTTGCACCAAGATGTTTAACACATTTAATATAACCCGGGATATAAATACATTTCCAAAGATACTATCAGTATCTATCTAGGGAGATAATACCCTGCGTTTAGAGATCACAATCTGATTTAAATTACTGTTAAATATTTAGGTATATACACAAATGTGTATATATCATTACAAAGATTACAAGTTATGTTGTACAATAATCTGTTGTCTGTCTGACAGAATCAACACCATTGCCTATACTATATATATATTGTCCTACCCTTCAGGAGCTGAGTTCACCCCCAGTTTTTAGTGGGGTTCGTGTTACTCGATCTTTAGTTTTATATGCATGTTTTGTAGATCGTTGTTTGTCCTTTTTCTTTTGGCCATTGTCTGTTCTTCTTCGATATACGGATTCTGATTACCCATTTGGTATCTTCAAACTCTTCTATAACCCTTGTTTGGTGTCATTCAGTTATATTCGTGCTCTTTGTAGTACTATGCTAACGGAGTGTCATAGACATTACAGGACACAAGAAAGTGTGTCACGGACATAGATAAACATGGGAGTGTCGTAAATGGGACGAATCCAATCATAATATAATGTTATAAAAACTTAAGTGTTTATACTTATTCAGAAATGTTTGGAGATACCAAACTGGTACTCTGAAGTCAGAAGATACAGTTACCAAACTGGTACTCTGAAGTCAGAAGATACAGTTACCAAACTGGTACTCTGAAGTCAGAAGATACACATACCAAACTGGTACTCTGAAGTCAGAAGATACAGTTGTCAAAAGAACAAACAACGATCTACACAGAAAACCAGAGATACCAAACTGGTACTCTGAAGTCAGAAGATACAGTTACCAAACTGGTACTCTGAAGTCAGAAGATACAGTTGTCAAAAGAACAAACAACGATCTACACAGAAAACCAAAGATTGAGCAAAACGAACCCCACAAAATTCCGAGGGTGGACAGTGGCACCCGTTCGTAATGACGTGGCCAGTTGAACTATATTTGAAAAGAGAATTTTGGCAAGAACAATCAAGATGGTTAGCTTTTGTGTCATCAATACTGATGTCCGGCATCACGCGTCTATATTTAGCAACAATCGAGGATATGGGTGCAGAGTAGGAATATGAAATGATAGGAACATGTCTCTTAAAAAGAGATGGAGCCATAGCTCTAACAGATTTATGGTGTAGGAGGAGCTTGAATATACCAAAGGGGTAATCTGAATCCGGACATCGAAGAAGAACAGACAGCACAATGGCTATTGCAAAAGTTTATGGCATTCAAACCTTTGTTAGCAAAGAAAAGTTGGAGAAAGGAGAGATTTTCCTTGTCATTTCCATGAATCATCAGTGGATAGAAAGAGTATTACATACAAGCAGTTTATACAGAGTAGAATAAGGATCAGTAGTTAAAACTTCTTGAAATGTTGCATATATAAAGAATTTAGTTTTAAAAGTGACAAGGAGTAGCTCACATTGCTGCATCCTGGACTAGATAATCATGGACTATCAATTTTATCACGGCATCCACAACCTCTAGGATATCGTATCAACTGGTAGATATATACCGGGTACGCCATGGGCATATGCTGCAAGAATGTTTTATACATTTGTATTTATAAATGGAAAGTTCACAATGGGAAAATTGAAACATCTCTTGTCGTACTTTATTTAAAGCGAAATCAGATAGACGCTATCAACAATATCATTAATCGTAGAATAATTTAGTGAAAGGCGGAGCGTGAAATTACAGGATCGGGCCAGCATCTTTTCGTTTCTCTTGAAAAGCCCCTGTATGAAGTCTGCCTCGTACAAAAACTCACTAGGAACAAAAACCTCTTTCTACGATTTTGATATTTGATTTTGGAATTGTTCTTGCAGTGTGGTATATTTTATTTTTCATTTCATTCCAGGACATAATTAACTACAGGGACTTAGGGCATTCTGTTTTAGTTCAGAAAATGTCAAAATTGCTGGTTTTACTTCCGTTATAATTGGTTTAAACCACTTCTGTTAGGACCATTTTGGTTTTTTTCCCTATGTTTCTACTCTCTGCTTATGTTCTGTGTGTTTTGATAAGTTATTGTTTTATATCTTGTTTCTGTCAGTATTTCATTAATTTTTACTCTTTTTTTTTTAACAGATGGTGATAGAACATGACTAGTCGACGTGTAGTTGTAGATGAGAGTGAACCGAGCGGTGGTGAGTATAAAATAATTAAAATATAGAAACAAAATATATACCAACCTACGGGTGGTAAGTATAAAATAATTAAATATATATATATATACAACACAAGGTGATTTCCATCATTACCTGCTTCTGATTTCATTGATCATGTTGTATAAATAAATAATGAAATGTAAAAGAACTAATGTAAAATAAGAAGAGTTAGAAGAT
>MJUT01017713.1:650037-669748 GCA_002080005.1 Gigantidas platifrons | reverse complement strand
CAATCCAGTTTAGTGTGTTTTCAGTACTTACTATCAGGTTCTGTGAGCTAGGACTATAACAATCCAGTTTAGTGTGTTTTCAGTACTTACTATCAGGTTCTGTGAGCTAGGACTATAACAATCCAGTTTAGTGTGTTTTCAGTACTTAGTATCAGGTTCTGTGAGCTAGGACTATAACAATCCAGTTTATTGTGTTTGTCTAGTACCTGTGATCATCAGTATATCATTGAAATACCGTAAATTCAGAAAGTATTGCGATGTTTTTATTATTGCGAAAAATGCGACTGAAGTGAAATCGCAATAATTAAACCTCGTATTTCAGAATTATATGTATCCATTTGTACTAAAAGACTTCATGCTTCGCAATAATAAAAATTGCAATCTGTGAAAATTTTCGAAGATCGCAATAATAAATGAACGCAATAATTTCCGAATTTACAGTATTGTAATTTTCTGTGCAGTGATTGGTGGACCATTGTTTGTTCTTTTGGTTCTTTTTCTTGTGGTCATTTTATGGTGTGTACTTCGATTAACAACTTCTGATTACCCTATATATATCCTGTCTTCAAATTTTTAAGTTAAGTACCTGCCACTTCCTCTCGTGAATCCCCACACACCAACGACCATGCAAATAAACAAATAATACAAAAATGCACTGATTGGCTTCTACTCAAAATACTACAAATGAGCAGAATACAAGCCAGGTCAATGATTGGTCGTATAGAAACCATGTGGTTATATATATACATTTATGTAATTGTTATTGATTACAAACATGTTATTCGTGACGTAACATTCATCATGTACATGTAATATAATTCTGGAACTTTTGGCACATTTACTGTAAAACAAAACATACCACACTGTAGGAACAGTTCCAAAATATAATACAATAATCGCAGAAATAGAGACAAAATAGATATCTGTAACACACACGTCTGGTCACCTTCCTGGCTTGGTACGGGCACTTCAATAAAAAGTGGCGGGTCAAGCTAATTTTACACACCCAAACCTCCAAGCAAGTGCATCCCACTTGTGAGTGCAATGCTAACCCTCCTCATTAAAATACTAAAGAGTGCTATTTGTTTAATGTTATTGTTCGATATCACCTCTTTAGTGACGAATAAGAAATTTGCGAGGAAAAATGCATTCGGCTTCATTTAAAACCCAGTCGACCATTCTGAAAAATCAACACTATAAATAAAGTTCTGCTCTGGTATATAAGTACTCAAGTAATTGTAAAATGAACCTACCATTATAAGTACAAATGCATTTACTGTGCACTTTAACGGTATATTGTGTTATTAAATAAAGATATAAAGATATAAAACTACTGCGAGTCACGAGTCAACTGTTCTGTTATAAATAAAAGATGCTTGAAATAGAGACATTTGACGGATTATTGATTAAAACCCAGAGGTACTATTATTTAAGATAGTAAATCAAGGAGGCTGTGACAGGTATAATGTTTAAGCGATCAATCAACAGGTTGCATGAATAATTGATTTTTGTATGAGAACATCAGGGTGGACTGGGGTTATACACTTAGTGTTGAGAACATCAGGGTGGACTGGGGTTATACACTTAGTGTTGAGAACATCAGGGTGGGGCTGGGGTGATACACTTAGTGTTGAGAACATCAGGGTGGGGCTGGGGTTATACACTTGGTGTTGTAACAACCTTTTTTTTAGCTCGATCTTACGTTCTTGCATATAATTAGTACGTTTTTTCAATCTGATAACATTTGATTCCTTCACTACTAAACCTTGTAACCATGTGACTAAGCATTTTCTAAGCATATCGTGTAAAGAAAACTTTCATTAAAAAACAATCAAATTCTTAATAATGATGTGAACAGTAAAGATAAAACAATTATTTAAAGGAATGGTAGTTACTGAGTTTATCTCACTCTACTTTGAAGATTCATTGTATAATTAATTCTATTGTTTTCCAGTTTCTTGTATTAACGTACATTTATTACTGGATTACGCCTATCATATATACATATACATGTATGATCTATTTCCAATAAAATAATTTGAATTTGATTAATTACATATATGTGCCTAGAATGACATGGGGTATATTGTTTTATTAGTAAAAGGATACTGTGCACATTTTGTATTTTTCAAAGTTCCAGGTTTCGACTACTTTTACCGTTAGATAATGTTTATTTTGTATTATGTCCATGTTGGGTTTCCATGTCAGTCCACCATTAAAGACTTAATAAATTTCGGAATCATCGTTTATAGTATTCTGGGAGCATAGCATGTGCAAGTCCAATAAAGATTAACTATTTTACCAATAGTCTGAATTCCTATAATGATAAGCTTCAGAGAAACATTAGATGAGCATTTAGATGTTGACTATATTAACTTTAGCTTTCAAAAGATGGAAGTTGCTTCATGGGATATAAGATAAACTAAGTTACTAAATGGTTCTATTACCTTTAAATATATTTGAGTTGAAATTGAAGTAAAACTGTTGGTGTTGTGACATTGATGAAGGTCAAATGATGGTAAATACTGAACACCTCACTAACGATGTTCGGTTCCTCTTTACCTCCAGTTGTTTTGTAGGAGGTATCATGTCTTATTTACGTTATTTGTGTTTGTTTACGTATAGTGGTGTCCAACACATATTGTGTTGTGTTTTTTGTTTCGGTTTCTTCGTCTTGTGTACCCTATGTTGCCAGTTTCTTTGCGTTATCTTTTTTTTTTGCCCATTGGTATTTTTTTAACGTCTATTGAAACAAGAAAATAGTTGTTGTATTTTTTTCATTCTTTTTTTTTCTTTCTTTCTTTTTTTGTTTTTGTTTTTGTTTTTTGTTTTTTGTTTTTTTTTTTGTATAAATGTGGTATGGTAACATCGCATAGGTTTATTACAGTAGATATCAGTCATATAAATATGATAAGAACTTTTAATCATCGATTGGCAACAATTCCACAAACCTCAACAAAATAAACAACCACCTCAAAATAAGTTTGGTACATAGTTGCTGGGAAGATAACACTAATATTCAGAAAAAAAAATTCTTCATATCTTTCCATCTGAAAAAAATGTAAATTCTAATAATTACTAAACGCCAAAAAGTATATTCTAATTATAACTAAACCAAAAACAATGTTCAGTGTCTGTCCTCTGAAGACAGGTCACGTCGGACATCAACTCATCAATAATGTACTTAACACGCATGCAGAAATACTCATTACATTTAAATATTCATTAAAACAAACATGTAATACAGTAAACCGAACTGATTATGACGCTTAAATCATGGCCGATAAGTAAAGTCAGGTGTCGCTCATCACTGATTATATGATACACAACTGTAAGGTGAAGCTGACAACACATCAAGCAGCTCAGATAGATCGGTATGCATGTTGCTCTTGGCAATTGGCAAAACTAAGTTATCGGAGGTGCCAACATAATAATTACATAACAATTATATAAAACTCAGAAGTTAAAAATTACCATATGTTAGGAGAGTACTTTTAATGGTGTTTCCTCACCGTTTAATTACTTGTACATTGTTGTACTTGTTTTCCTCCCCTTTGTCACGTTCAGAAACCTTTTCATTTTTAATTTAATATCAGATTTTTATTTTTCTGTGTAGTGTTTTGTAGGTCGTTGTTTGTCCTTTTTCTATTGGCCTTTGTGTTTTCTGTTCTTCTTCGATTTGCGGGTTCTGTTTGTCCCTTTGGTGACATCAACTTTTCTTAATAGTGTTTCAATTATATACAATACTAGAACTAACTAACAAACAATTAATTACATGTTCTATAACACTGGGTGTGGACGCATGCTACTAATTGTCACAAAGGAAAACAGGGGATAACAGGCCAGGTCGTGAACTTGTGACCTTGTAATGTGACAACAACGACCACTCCTATTGATTGTCACCAGGGAAACAGGAGATGACAAAACAGGTCGTGAACTTATGACCTTGTAATGTGACAACAACGACCACTCCTATTGATTGTCACCAGGGAAACAGGAGATGACAGAACAGGTCGTGAACTTATGACCTTGTAATGTGACAACAACGACCACTCCTATTGATTGTCACTAGGGAAACAGGAGATGACAGAACAGGTCGTGAACTTATGACCTTGCAATGTGACAACAGCGACCACTACTACTGATTATCACCAGGGAAACAGGAGATGACAAAACAGGTCGTGAACGTATGGCCTTGTAATGTGACAACGACGACCACTTCTACTGATTGTCACCAGGGAAACAGGAGATGACAGAACAGGTCGTGAACATATAACCTTGTAATGTTACAACAACGACCACTTCTACTGATTGTCACCAGGGAAACCGGAGTTTCAAACTTACGGAAATTTCAGAATTCAACTTCATATTTAATCCAATCGAAAAGAAAGAGCAACCATTGATACCTTTCGCACACATATACACAGTGCCGTCTTAACGCATGGGTACACTGGGCAGTTGCCCGAGGGCCCACGAACATAGAGGCCAGGTTAATCTATGTATGTTGTATACAGCTTTTTTTTTAATGTTTAAATACTGATTTTGTTGAAAGTACCAATACAATAAATACATGTTTAATTTTATCAACATTTACAGTGTTATTCCTGTGTGTAGTTGTATAGGTAGGGGTCCCAGTGCATTGCTTTGCCCGGGGTCTATAATGCTGTTAAGACGGCCATGCCTATACATAGAGTATCACTAGGTGTTAAATACAAACAAAGCTGAATTTCTAAATTTTCAAAACCAATTTACAAAATTTAATAATTTTAGAATCCAAGTAAAGATTTTCAGAAGTAAACAACGAAATATTGTACAAACTATCGTCCACCGTTAGTACGTTAAATAATTATTTTATTGCAAATTAGGAAAATTAATGTGCAAAGTAAAATGCAAGATGAAAAGGTAAACAAGTAAACTGCATACATCAAAGATACCGATATTAAGTTTTCGCAGACTGACTGACTGATATTAATTATTCCCAGAATTCCTGGGGACGTTTGAAGCTTTTGTGGTCACTTTGTTTAATTTCCCGCCAATATTTGATAAACATACCAACCTAATAACTCATGGCTGATTAATACAATGAATTTAATGTTAGAGTATTTGCTATGTTTTATAATTGGTATGAATTGTGAATGTATGTTGCTTTGATATCTTGTCAGTATCGTTACTTTGTATCGTTTTTACGTAAGTTGAAAGTAGGAACTATTTTTGGGTGCATTCATTTAGCGCATTAATTTCAAACTCCACTCAAGCGGCCTACCGGGTATAGAAGCCGCGATCGAGGCGAGCACGCTAACTGCTTAACCACCGATGTGGCTTACAAATATCTGACCAAATAACAATTTATTGCATGTGCATTCATAGCAAGTTTATCTGAGTTCTCCTCTTGTTTTTAGTGGGGTTCGTGTTGCTCGATTTTTAGTTTTCTATGTAATGTTTTGTAGATCATTGTTTGTCCTTTTTTCTTTAGGTCATGGTGTTGTGTCCTTCTTCGATTTACGACTTCTGATTACCCCTTTGGTAGTTTCAAACTTTCCTTGTGTACACGTTTGTTTGTTTATTTTATATACATATCCATGTGTTTTTCAAAAACAAAAAACCCTGATTTTAAACATGGATCTTTTGACTCAAGTTTTATTGTTCTCTGGATTTCTATCAATTCATTGACTACACTATCACATTCAATCCTTTACCCTACACTATACGATATTATGTGATCTAAATATTTACAGTGTGAACCAAAAATACTTCTCAAAATCAAAAACATTTGGGAAATAATGTTTATTGGTATATATATTTTAATGACCATATGTTCCCATCACCAGTCAAAGTAAATTACTTTGATTCTGCTGAAGATTAAGAAAAGGTGGATATAATAAAATAACAGATAATAAAATAGCATCAAATAACAGCCATTTTGTGAAAAATATTGCAAAAAACTTATTTACATTTCCTTACAATATACATAAACATTTACTGTTTAATTATGTTTAACTGTTGTTTGGGCGTAGGAACATAAAAAATAGTTCCTCCAACATAATTATTTAATTTTAATTGAAATATCTGATTACGTCTATACGTGTTGAAGGGAATTCGTTTTGGAAAAACAGGAACACGTGTTCTTTGTACATTGTAATGATATCTGACGTCACATCAACAAAATGTCTACAATAATTTAAATCGCATGGGAAATGAACATGAAAAACCTTTCTGATGTAGACGCTTTCTATTAATATGTAATTCGAACCGCACAAAATCAATCTTTTCGTGCTTGTCTGCTGCTACGAACAATAAACAAACGTTAGAGAAAACCGAAGGAGCAATCAAGAATCAACAATCCAGAGACACTGGAAAATTTGGGCACACAAGACACAGGGCATATAAACGTTAGAGAAAACCGAAGGTGCAATCAAGAATGAACAATCCAGAGACACTGGCAACATTGGGTACACAAGATACAGGACAAATAAACGTTAGAGAAAACCGAAGGTGCAATCAAGAATGAACAATCCAGAGACACTGGTAACATTGGGTACCCAAGATACAGGACAAATAAACGTTAGAGAGAGCGAAGAACTGATAATCCAGACACTGGCAACATTGGGCGCACAAGACACAGGACAAATAAACGTTAGAGAAAACTGAAGGGGCAATCAAGAATTAACAATCCAGAGACACCGGCAACATTAGGTGCACAAGACACAGGACAAATAAACGTTAGAGAAAACCGAAGGTGCAAGCAAAAATGAACAATCCAGAGACACTGACAACATTGGGCACACACGACACAGGACAAATAAACGTTAGAGAAAACCGAATCGGCCATCAAGAATGAATAATCCAAAGACACAGACAACATAGGGCACACAAGACACAGGACATATAAACGTTAGAGAAAACCGAATGGGCCATCAAGAATAAACAATCCAGAGACACTGGCAACATAGGGCACACAAGACACAGGACAAATAAACGTTAGAGAAAACCGAATGGGCCATCAAGAATGAACAATCCAGAGACACAGACAACATTGGGCACACAAGACACAGGACAAATAAACGTTAGAGAAAACCGAAGGGGCAATCAAGCACGCATGCCCCTATGAACACTGACAACGTTAGAACCACAAGACACAGGAAGAAGACAAAAAAAGTGGGATGACAGATACGGGTTCATATGGTTCGAATCGTATATCAAAACAAACCCCTAGTATGTACTGTATGAATAAAATAAATAACAAATATACCACATCGTCAGATCAGATCAAGGCATGAAGCAAATTATAATTTGTTTGTAATTTAAATGTTATCTTTTCTTGTAAGGTGATGAACCACCATTTGAACCACGTTATGTGACAATAAAGAAAACTAAGTGGGTGACGGAGGAATACGATGTTCACAACAATTTGTTAGGAAGGTAAGTGGGTGACGGAGGAGTACGATGTTTAACAATATCAAAGTCATTGTGATAAAAGTCATAGTTTCATTGGCAACACATATTATCACAGAAACAATTATGTCATTCTTCATTAAAACTAAATTATGTACAATGCATCGCATTATTTTAATTGCACTTAATAATTAAAAGTAAAATATAAAAATAACATATGAAATAAGAGAAACACAAGATTAAGTGAGTTCCTGATCGTCGACATATGACTCAATCGTTGTGTAACACCAAGTCAAGTGAGCAGATTTTCAGCTATATCACGGATTTGTCAAGTTACATTTTTTTTGTGTTTAACGCCACTTTCAACAATATTTCAGCTATATCATGGTGACCAGTTTTAGTGGTGGAAGAAGCCGTAGTACCAGGAGAGAACCACCAACCATGGGTAAGCAACTGGTAGATTTTATCACTTGCGGCTGCGAGTCGAGTACACCCTTTTTGTAATTTACAAAGCCACGCCGTATTGGTGATAGGCTTGTATGAGTTGTTAGGTAATCCAACTACCTAAATCATGGAGCCACCCGGGCCCTGGTTACTTTTTGATGATGTTTTCCATTAATATATGCACGTTGAGTTGTAGTATTTGTATAGTGCTAGCACACGTAAACAACAGTGCGAGCTGTGCTGTAGTATTTGTATTGTGCTCGCAAACGTAAACGACATTGTGAACTGTGCTGTAGTATTTGTATTGTGCTAGCACACGTAAACGACAGTGTGAGCTGTGCAGTAGTATGTGTATAGTACTAGTACACGTAAACGACAGTGTAAACTGTGCTGTAGTATTTGTATAGTGCTAGTACACGTAAACGACAGTGTAAACTGTGCTGTAGTATTTGTATTGTGCTAGCACACGTAAACAACAGTGCGAGCTGTGCTGTAGTATTTGTATTGTGCTAGCACACGTAAACGACAGTGTGAGCTGTGCTGTAGTATTTGTATTGTGCTAGCACACGTAAACGACAGTGTGAGCTGTGCAGTAGTATGTGTATAGTGCTAGTACACGTAAACGACAGTGTAAACTGTGCTGTAGTATTTGTATAGTGCTAGTACACGTAAACAACAGTGTAAACTGTGCTGTAGTATTTGTATAGTGCTAGTACACGTAAACGATAGAATAGTCATCTCGTTCTACTCCGACACATTATAGTCCAGTCAATCTATCGAATATTTAGCTGAACCTCAAAAAAATTCGCAACAGAAACCATTTTAACTTTTTTAAGCACAGTAACCCCGCTAGAAGCAAATATGAAAAATCGGCTTTGGGCTGAGTATGGGAAAACTGTCATTTTGGGGTAAAATATCGATTCTTCAACAAAAAATCGCGGNACACGTAAACGACAGTGTGAGCTGTGCAGTAGTATGTGTATAGTGCTAGTACACGTAAACGACAGTGTAAACTGTGCTGTAGTATTTGTATAGTGCTAGTACACGTAAACGACGGTGTAAACTGTGCTGTAGTATTTGTATTGTGCTAGTACACGTAAACGATAGAGTAGTCATCTCGTTCTACTCCGACACATTATAGTCCAGTCAATCTATCGAATATTTAGCTGAACCTCAAAAAAATTGAAACAGAAACCATTTTAACTTTTTTAAGCACAGTAACCCCGCTAGAAGCAAATATGAAAAATAGGCTTTGGGCTGAGTATGGGAAAACTGTCATTTTGGGGTAAAATATCGATTCTTCAACAAAAAATCGCGGAAACTGGAAAACTTCAAATATTTTTATTTCTCATGAAATATGCTTAGTAGAAATATATCATATGAAAAAACGTGGATAGGATGAAACAATATAAAAAAAATGTAGGGAGTAGATACTAGCGGAAGCCCGCAATTTTGGGGGAAAACTGGATTTTTTTGTGAAAAAATCGCTAAAAACTGGGAATTTAATTTTGGTCCATGCCTGTCAATATAAAACGTAAAAGAGATATATGATATTTTGTAATTTCAAAAGACGAAGATCGATTTTCATCAACATCTTATTTGTATACTAGTATTTGATAAGAATAGGGGAAATCGCGATAATTTGACATTATCAACATACATTAAAATCAGGATATTATCATGCAATCATTCCGTAAACAAAATATATTAATCAAAATCCTTGCTACAACTAAATACTAAGAATTGTTGTACTTGAACCAACGTTATTTCTAAGTACGCATTCTGAGCTTATAAATGGTATGACATCTGAATTAATATAAGTCATTTCAAATAAATATCCATGTGCCCTGTTAAAGTTATTCCAAATCATGTTGGTCCTCTTCAGCTTCAACTTGTTCGGCATTTGAGCAACTACGACTCCTGCAGTCAGTACAAGATGTAGTACATTGGAGACCATGTTTTCGACAGGAACAACTACGATTGTCACAATTAGATTTGCACTTGCAACGAATGTGCGACACTAACTAACTTTAAAGACACAATAAATATTGTATAGTTAAATGTGATTACAAAAGTATTGGATAAAAAAAATCGATTAAAAAAGTATGTACTTTTTAACTTCCCGAATTACTTCCACTCAGAAACCTTTTGCCAATCAGAATTCAGAAATCTTATCGTAGACCACACCTCCTTTAATCTGGAATTTCGAGCTTGCAATGTAAAAACGACACTTTTGCAAAGTTGGTTACATATTCTATGAATCATAGATATGGCTAGGCACTTCGATCAACAAACATTAGAAAATTAATAAACACAAAACAGGAGGATTAAGAACAAAGATGCAATGCAACTATGTAATCACAAATTTAAAATAGCTCAAGCTAAAAAACATGTTATCAATCTCTCGCAAAGACAACTATCAGATAATGAATATCTGTTGTTATCTAGAGGTTTGAAATTCATACTATTAAAAAGACTTTGATGAATTAGCCAGAAAGATGAGATGCCGTTATCTATATCACGACAACTCAAATGAAATGCATCCATTCAAATCAAAAATAAGATATACACCACCACCTGCATGTGGCGTTCTTGAAAATTACATATATAAAACAAGACATGAATTGTCCCCATTGCAAGTTCGAAAATTCAGAGATAATTTGAATTCTATGGAAAGAGTGAGAATTTCCTCTTTAAAGAAAGATAAAGATATAATAATTAAAAAATCTGACAAAGGTAATAACATAGTAATATTAGATAAACATAATTACTTATCTGAGGCGTATATCGCCAACTAAATTCACATTATATAAAATTATATACCTTTGATTTCAAAGATCTCGGGTATAGTCTTAACACATATTTGAGGGGAATGTTCAATAGAGGTGTTTTAGATGAAATAACTTTTGATTACCTAATGAAAGGTAATCAAAATAATTACGGTCCAGGATATATGCATATTCTGCCGAAAATTCACCGACTGAATCAGTCAGACATCCTAAAAATAGAAGATAATGGGTTTAATATTGATAAAATAATACCACCTGATAGACCAATAATATCTTAAATTGACACAGTTACAGAATTTATCGGACGTTATGTTGATTATTTTCTAGTACAGGACAAAAACAGCACACATACATCAAAGATGCGGCTGATTTCATCCACAAAATTGAAAATATAAAGCAACCTGCTGATTGTTGGTTATGCAGCTTTGACATCAGCCAAATGTTTACAGACTCTCCAATTAATGAAATATTATCTGCAGTCAGAATAGCCTATGATGATTTTGACAAAGCTAATTTCAAAATAAAATGCCCACATATAGACGATTTGATTTATCTCCTTAAATCCGTTTTGGAAAACAATATATTTGAATTCAACGGACAATTATTCCAACAAATAATAGGGGCCGCGATTGGTGCTATCCCCTCATGTGAGGCTTGTGATATTCTTATGTACCAAATTGTGAAAGACATTCTTTCAAAGTTCAAAGGTAGAAAAACATATTTTTCTACGGCAGATACAGAGATGACGGCTTCATGATATACAATGGAAATATCAATGACATCCCTGATTTTTTTAACATGGCTAACAATCATCACCGTTTTTTTAAAATTACACATGAAATTTCACAAACTGCCATCACTTTCCTTGATGTAAATATTTACAAATGGAAAAGATTTTCTAATGATAGCATATTGGATATGAAAAGATATTTTAAGCCAACGAAACTCATTTCTCTATCTGCATCCAAACAGCTGTCACAATCGACATGTCTTTTCGGCTCTCATAAAGGGGGTCATTTATAAGAAACACTAACAACCAGGATGATTTACAGCACATGCTTACACAGTTCAAATTGAACTTAATCAAACGGGGTTACAAGGAGAATGAAATAATGAGATGTAAAACGACGCATTAACTAAGAATAGATTAGATCTTATTAATAAAAACAATACAAAGCAAAACAAGGAAATTCCTTTAGTTTTGTCAAGCAGATACGATCCATGCATAAGCAAATTGAAGCAGTGCATTATTAAACATATATTAAACCAGGATGAAGTTTGCAAAGAAATATTTACAGAAAAACCAATAATGCATATAAAAGGCATAGAAATTTAACATCAACAAAGCTTAAAAAATGAGCAATGTAGGATCAATCCCTGAAGATGGCGGCCCTATAATGTTTGTCAATTATTAAACCCATTTTTAATTTAGATTATTTTAATTTAAATATACAAAAACCACCGAAACACTAAATTAGTGTAGGATTGATGTAGACAATAAGCTTGTTAGTTTCAGTAATACTGGGGCTATGATAACATATATTATAATATGAATAAAATACAATATATATTTTATTTATATTCCTAATGAGGTTTGCTCCTGTGAAATACTGATAGATGTTGGGATGCGTGGATGCTGGGTGCCATTTTCTTGTAAAGCTTCTGATAGAAAATCGCATCATTGCAATACCAAAACTCCACCACAACACGTACAAAAAAATCATGATCATTAGAAATTTATATTATCATACATAAAAGAAGCAAACAAAGGTGATCAATCTTTTTTGCGGTGATTTGATCATTAATAAAAATGTATAATTATGTCCCGAACTGCGTTCCGTAGTTTTTTTTTCCGAAAAAAGGGGGACCCCTAGTAAATATCTCATACGATTTTTTGTCATTAGAATTGTAAATAATTATGGCTATATTTGCATGGTAATACTAGAAATTGTCAATTTTTTCTTCATGCAACTTTTTTCTAAGAATTTAAAGCAAAAATTACGATTACCTTGACATTGAAAACTCCGCCCTTGTAACTTTATAGCAGGACTTTGAAACTTAATATTTCGTGACTGGAATTTACAATGGCGATGAAAAAACATCTAAAATTACCTTCTTTGTTTTATGCGCCATTCCATAATTAGGTTTAAACCATTTACGTGGCTGCATTTGCTAATATTCTTGCAAATCATTTGAAAATCATTTGTGTGGGTTGTTCCCCTTTGGATGTACGTCGCGCTGTACGGGAAATATTTTTACGACGAAAAACACGAAAATTAAAATCCAAATTCTATAACTTTCCCGTTTTCCGATTTTGTCCGATTTTTTATATGTTATTTATTGATATCAAATCTCATCTTTTTCGCAAAAACTATTTTTGTTGTAATTTTTTAAAGCTAAACCTTTATTATGACTGGACTATTAGGTCTTGCTCTTTCTACTTAATGCTCCTTGCTAGGAGGAGAATTAGCAAATACCCATTGCGTTCCTTTGCTTTGACCAGAACGTTATCCACACTCGATACGATCCATCTAACCGTCACACCACCGAGACGTTCTGTATAAAGAGAAAACAAATATAGACAATAACAGTGCATTGACTTGACATAAAATCGATATACGGATGAGGCTTAGAAACAGGGAAAATGCGAGGGTTTCCCGAGTATTTTCGCAGATTCGTGCCGAATACGTATATCGAATTTTATGTCAAGTCAATGCACTGTTATTGTCTTTATACTGCAATCATTAGTGACATTAATGGATATTACTACCAATATTCAAATTATTTAAAAAGTTAGTTATCCCCAAGAGGCCCCAACTTATTTCTAAATGTTATAAACGGTCAGTGACCGTTTATCACTGGTAAATATACTGTCAACGCATTTTGACTGCTCAAATAGAACGATTGCAGTATAACATACTTTACTGTATCTTGTTTACAGAGGGAAGTTCGGAGAGGTCAAACAATGTAAAGAGAAGAGATCTGGACGACAGCTGGCAGCTAAGTTTATAGAGTTTAGTTGTCCTCAGGAACGTAAAGATGTGACGAATGAGGTAGAGGTAATGAGAAGTCTCCAGCATCCTCGACTCTTACAACTTTATGATGCATTTGAAAATAGAAATTCCTTCTGTATTATAACAGAATTGTAAGTTGTATTAATATTTAGTGTATCTGTTATTGTAGTGTTATTTTAGGGTACAATATTAAAAAAACAAATGAATAGTGTGACGTCAAATGGCGCCGTAAAATCTGATTCAACCCACCATTTCTTTGGAAATGCCTGTACCAAGTCAGGGCTGTTGCGGTATTCCCAGTTTTCCGGTTGTTGACTGATTTTGTCTGTTTGTTTACTTGTGAGTTTTGACTTTCCCTTTTGGAAGATTACTCGGTGTTCGGTAATTTTGTTATTACCCTTATCTGATACATTACCCTGACTCTGCGCCAACCGATTTTTGCTCTTATTCCATAATTATGCGTGCCCAGCAGCAAATACCAGTATTATAGTCTTTTGTCTGATCAGACCGGGGATCGAATCCAAGATCTACCCCAATCGGGTCGAGCACGCTAATCACATAGAGTTGTCAAGTATATACATAGAAATCAACTATATAACAGAATTGAGAGGAAACAAAATAGAACTGTCCTATCTTTAGCACTATGTATCTAGCTTCATCATTTACATTCCAAAAAAAACAACCTGTACTCGTAAAATACAAATTTGACTAATTGATCTGCCACCACTGTTGATATATACACGGTGTGTTTGATTGATGTCTTCTTTAGAATTACAGGTGGGGAGCTGTTCGAGAGAGTTATCAACGATGATTTTGTTCTGACAGAAAAAGCATCTGTGATGTTCATGCGCCAGATTTGTGATGGCGTGAGTTTTATGCATTCCAGACACATTCTTCACTTAGATATGAAGGTTAGTGAATAGATATGATCTTTATATAATTAAAATTACATAATGGAAGAAAATTGTAATTGTGTTTGATGTTATAGATAGCGGGGAAAGGAACATTATATGATATATTATATAGAATTGATGTATAAGACCAGGAAAAAATGAAAATAATATAAATAGATATTACATAAAATTGGTGAGAAAGAGTGGCATCGAATGTATATCGTCGGAAAATATCAAAGTTATTTGAACAAGCTTGAGAAACAGGTAGAAAATGAGTCTTTGGAGAGCTTTTTGTATTGTTTTACGGGGATTGCGAATTGTATTTTTACTAACAATGTACGTATATTGTGTTTATCGTATATTTTCCAAAAAATCCAAAACAAATATCAAATTGTAATTAAAAGAATAGAAAAAGAGAGACATTCTGATCATTTTCAATGGTATCTTCTATCACGTCCGCGCTAATAGTGTTACCACTTCTTACCTTTCGTTCTACATGAATATGGTACCAGAAAAGATTAACGATGTCCACGCCTAAATAACACTTAAGTTTATTTTACCCTTTGTTACCACTCAACGATTGTAGGATAGACATTGAAAAAGTTTCTCGGTGAGACGAAAATGTTGTCATTCAACAAAGTGTTTAATTCTTTATCACTTTGTTTTATGTACTTGGTGTTGTTTTCCAAACCATTTTAGACGTTTATAATTTATTTTACTTGTATAGTATCGTTATACCATACAAGATTGATCGTTGACTGGTTTTTCAGACGTTGTATATATATATAGTGGCGCCCAAATGTTCGTTGCAAAGTAGTAACAGTGTAATATGGAGATCTGATGATGATTGTTACACAAAATGAATTAAATTAAATGATACTATATTATGTTATTTCTATCAAGCCTAATACTATACCTGACAAACTTAATACTAGATACATTATTACTGAATTATACATTAAAGACACGAAAAACTGACTGAAAACAAGACAAAACCCCTTCATAAATTAATTCTCTATTATACTCTAAAATCCTGATAATTAGAAATAGTTGTTTCAAATATTATATGCCATGATATATAGATAAATATTACATGCCATGGGAGGCAGATATGTCTTTTTAGTTGATATTTTAAGATTTTTTAATCGAATGTTGTTCATCAACTGTCGTTTTATGCGAACTAGAAGTTGTTTGTCTGTTCTTTACTGACATGAGAAAATGTTTCTTATAGCTGAACGTTAAATCGTTGGAGTTCGTATTATTATGTTTTTATTAAAAGAAAGTTTAAACAGTGATGGTAATCAATTCCAACAATATCAACAAACGAACAATCACCTCTTAACATCTTAAGTGAACTCGCTGAATATAAAGAAGACCATGTCATGAGAACGGGATTGTGACTGGTAACAGATATTTCAGCAACGGTTAGCCTGGTCATGATGACGATCGTAAACTGTAAGAATGAGAATGGTGGCTCATATCATCTGGTTTAGTTCTCTGCTAAATAAATTTAAATGGACCTACAATCATGAACATTCTAGAAAAACCACAGTGCTCCATCCCACTCGGCACAATTGGATGTTTAACAAAAGTTACACGGAGAGGGGCACTAGTGGATCAACAACTGCTTGTGCTTGCGGAGTACCTCAGTCCACTCCCGCTTTATTTACATTTTGTATTTTTTTTTATTTTTTTTTTTTTTTTATGAAGTTCCTGTTGCTTTATCTTTAGTGTTAAGTGAAGTGTTTTGTAGATCATTGTTTTTCTTTTGGCCATTGTTTTGTATGTCCCTCGATTTACAGTTTCTGATAACCCATTTGACATCATCAAATTTTAGACATTTGTTTCCAACACAAATACTTTACAAACTCCGACAATAACAGTACAACGCCAGTATTCTCTAGTGTAATTCTATCATTCAAATAAGAAAATGAATTAAATAGACAATTTCAAGCATTACATTATCGTTTAAATGATTATAATTGAATCACTGTACGTCAATCGTTAGTATAACTACATTCCTCCCCTCAGACGTAAATTAAGGAGCCTCTATTTATCTATAACATTCTCAGTAGTTGTCTTATTTATAAAGAATTTTCCAGCAAATTCTCATCAATAGTCAGAACAAACGAAAAACATATGGTGGTTATATTGTATAATTACCCACAGAGAAATACTAATTAATTGTTATCAGTTTTACCACCTCCGTTTGTTGATTTTAGCCAATCAAATTACAGAAAACAAGCAGGTGCTCGTGAACGTTTAATGATGTTAATTGCTCTGTAGTGAATGAGTGTAAAACTATGCTTCCTATCAGTGTACTACAACCGTTATGTTTGTTACAAGTACGCCGTCACATTCTTCTTTCAAGATAAAAGTGTTAATTTAAATATAATACACAGGGGAATAAAGGAATTTTGACAAATTATATATCAAATGAAGAATAAAAGCATAACATTTCAGATATAACTTTTTAGGCCTCTGATATTGGGTTTAAAAGTGGTTGATAGTGTGAAACTGATGATGTTATGTTATCATAACATTATGTGTTGCTTTAGTTATCAGAATGGGTTGTATGACACACTTGAAAGACATGATTGTGTTTTTATGAGGTAGAAGGATTTTTAAATAATATACAGTCAACTCTCGTTATCTCGAACACATTTAAGTTGAAATTCCGGGTAACTCGAATTAAGTGTTTAGCCCATCAACAGTAATAACTAAACAAATATGCACCTGATATCTCGAATTTTCGGTTAAGTCGAACTAAATTTTCTGGTCCACATGGATTCGACATAACGAGAATTGACTGCATAATATTATGAAGTTCCATGAAAATATTCATCTGATATACATTTTTTTGTACATATAAAAACAAAATTGCACTACATTAATTAGTAAGAGAGGATAAAGATGTAAATGAAGGTTGTGTTGATATTGGTGGAATTCGTGGTCAGTACTGTTTAAGCTTAGGCATTGTCTGTCAGTTTATTTCCAAGCAATATGTATTCCACTCTATTTCTAATTTCAGCCTGAAAACATTCTTTGCTTAACACGACAAGGGAACAGAATAAAAATAATTGATTTTGGGCTAGCTAGAAAATATAACCCAACAGGTGACTTGAAAGTTCTATTTGGAACACCAGAATTTATGGCACCGGAAGTGGTAAACTTTGACCCAGTGGCCCCATCAACAGATATGTGGAGCATTGGTGTTATTTGCTATATACTGTATGTTTGATTTTCTATGAATAGAAAAAAAATGAAAGAACATGGTTATGCAAAATCAAAAAACCCAAAAACGTTTTGATTCGTTTAATAAAACAAAATCATGGTTTGTGAGAATTAGCAAGTTCAATGAGGCGTAAATTCTTAGACATCGAGTTGTGTTATGATAGCTTTACTTACAATATTATTGTTTTCAACTTTTTATTTACGGTTTGAATGAACAGCAAAATCCACTATTTATATAGATCCAGTTTTATAAATAAATGTTAGAGAAAACCGAAGGGGCAATCAAGAATGAACAATGCAGAGACACTGCATGGCAACATTGGTCACACAAGACACAGGGCAAGTAAACGTTAGAAAATACCGAAGGGACAATGAACAATGCAGAGACACTGGCAACATTGGTTACACAAGACACAGGGCAAGTAAACGTTAGAGAAAACCGAAGGGACAATGAACAATGCAGAGACACTGGCAACATTGGGCATACTAGACACAAGACGAAGACAAACAAAGCACAAAAACATAGCACAACACAAAAAACGCTCGTTTCCATTTTAAACATTGAGATTATTTTCTTTGTTGCATAATTAGGTTGATAAAAATATGCTCGATTACTAGTGTTGGTTGATTGATTATTGTTTCGCGTGGATTGACAACATTTCAACATTATCAATTACAAGCACACATACACGTTAGAGAACATCGAAGGGGTAATCACAAATGGACAATTCAAAGAAACTGGCAACATTTGGTACACAAGACGAAGAAAAACAAGGCAAAAACCCAATACAATATGTGTTGGACACCACTATACGTAAACAAACACAAATAATGTAAATAAGACATGAGTCCTCCTACAAACAACTGGAGTTAAAGACAAACCGAACATCACAACACGGAACTCAGAACATAGAGACACATAATAGGACAACACAAAAAACTGTAAGACTAAAAAAAACAGGGGGTGAACACAGGTGCTCACGAAGGGTAAGCAGATCCTGCTCCTGATAAGACTTGGTAAAAGTCTTGGCAGTGATAGAGGAACAACAAAATCGAGGTAAGCGTATGACACTGTGATTGTAATGGTTCAATGGGCGGACAATTTGATTGTCACAAGAAACAGAATTGATATGAACGGAATTGTTGACATGCAACAATAACTAAATGTTTATTGAGCGTGTTCAAATTGATTTATGGATTCAGTACAAAATTAAACATATTATTGATTGTAAATATTTTATTTTATCATTTACGATGTATTAGTCTAAAAATCTGGTACGACATATAAATATGAAAATCAAATATCAAATTTAATATATATACTTTTCTAGATTATCAGGACTATCTCCATTTATGGGAGCAACGGAACCGGAAACGTTATGTAATGTGACAACAGCTAAATGGGACTTCGAGGCTGAAGAGTTCGAGAGTATATCTAGCGTCGCCAAAGATTTCATTTCAAAACTTTTAGTAAAGGATCCCAGGTACATTTGTCAAATTTTTACTTATTCGTAATTGTTTAAATTTTGATTAGCCCTTCACAAAGGGGTGGCTGCACTGGACAACAGAGAATGTCTGTCCTATTACTGTACCCCGTTGTTTCCCCAATAGCTTACACTCCCATATATCTCTGTCAAAGTCTCCATTTTTATAAAAGATCGTTATATTGCTGATTCTGCAAGATCCTCCAAGAAATCTCTTTACAAATTATTAACATATATTCTATCAGGGTCAAAACCGGACTTCGTTGTTACTTTGACACTATCTGCTCAAGGAGTGCTGTGAAAACCGGTTACGAACGGAACTTCTTTCCATTAATATACAGCAAACAACACGTGGATATGGTATATATATATATCTCTTAGCTGATCGCATATTCCAGAACTTATGTTTCCAATCAGGATTTCCTTGATAAAGGTTTGCTGCTTAAAAGGAAACTACTGAA
>MJUT01017713.1:635909-650030 GCA_002080005.1 Gigantidas platifrons | reverse complement strand
TTTTATAAAAGATCGTTATATTGCTGATTCTGCAAGATCCTCCAAGAAATCTCTTTACAAATTATTAACATCTATTCTATCAGGGGTCAAAACCGGACTTCGTTGTTACTTTGACACTATCTGCTCAAGGAGTGCTGTGAAAACCGGTTACGAACGGAACTTCTTTCCATTAATATACAGCAAACAACACGTGGATATGGTATATATATATATCTCTTAGCTGATCGCATATTCCAGAACTTATGTTTCCAATCAGGATTTCCTTGATAAAGGTTTGCTGCTTAAAAGGAAACTACTGAACCTAAACGGCTAAGTTGAAGTCATCACTTCAAACGCATTACGGTCGCCATCATGACCTGGTTAACCGTTACGGAGTATTTGAAAAAGAATCAAAAGTGTCGGAAAAAGGGGAGTTTGAAAAAAATGTTTTGCATAGGCTAAGACTTGGTTGAGGAACGCAACTTGACTTAAATCACTGTTAGTGGTGAAAATTATTGTCTGCAAGAACAGTTTGAAGATACCAAAGGGGTATCAGAATATGTATATCGAAGAATAGACAACACAATGGTCAAAAGATACCAAAGGGGTATCAGAATATGTATATCGAAGAACAGACAACACAATGGTAAAAAGAAAAAGGAAAACAACGATCTACAAAATATACACATAAAACTAAAGATCGAGTAACACGAACCCGACTAAAAACCGGGGGTGAACTAAGGTGCCCCAGAATCGTAAGCACTTTCGCTCTGCAAACTAAAGAGATTGGCGAATGTTCGGATACTGGAAATACAGATGCCTACACGTGAAAAACGTTAATGAAGCGCTTCGCTGGTTTCCCAGTTAGATAAGTGCACATGAAGCAATTAAAGAAACGTGTTTCATACTTGTGGGATGAGGAAATTATTGTCAGAACAGTTACAGAATACTTGAAAATTATTATATAATAGAAGGTAATACCAGTGACTACTTCAAACACACCACACATATTAGGTTTCTATATTTAGATTAAACACATGTAGTCTAGTAATCTAAGGTAAAAACAACACTACCATGTGTTGTTTACAACTGTCTGTAATTAAAAATGGCGCCTGTTAAATTCAAAATAATCCATGTACACAATGTAGCACTTCAACTGAAGCATCTGCCGTAATAACGTTTGTAATGAACATCTAAATATAAACACGATTTATTTGTCATGTCAGGTAATTTAGTAAAATAATTACAACAAAACAAAGGAGAACATAATATAATTTGATGTAATATACAACATAAATAATATTATTTAATAGTAGTCAATGTTTAACTGTAATGACATGATGAAAACCTCTATAACATGGATAGGCGGATATCATGCAAATATATATGGCAAACACAATCATTATGACATGATAAAATATCCATGACAAAGTCATTATTATTGACCGATCCATGCCACATTAAAATGCAATGCATTGAAACATTTATGCTAATTGGTTTTTTTTTCAGGAAAAGAATGAGTTGTAAGGAATGTCTTGAACACAAGTGGCTACAGGTAAGAATGAATGTTAGGAAATGTCTTGAACTCAAGTGACTACAGGTAAGAATGTATTGTAGGGAATGTCTTGAACACAAGTGGCTACAGGTAAGAATGCGTTGTAGGGAATGTCTTGAACACAAGTGACTACAGGTAAGAATGAGATTTGTAGGGAATGTCTTGAACACAAGTGGCTACAGGTAGGAATGAGTTGTAGGGAATGTCTTGAACACAAGTGGCTACAGGTAAGAATGTCTTGTAGGGAATATTTTGAACACAAGTGGCTGCAGGTAAGAATGAGAGTTGTAAGGAATGCCTTGAACACAAGTTGCTACAGGTAAGAATGTCTTGTAGGGAATGTCTTGAACACAAGTGGCTACAGGTAAGAATGAGTTGTAGGGAATGTCTTGAACACAAGTGGCTACAGATAAGAATGAGTTGTAGGAAATGTCATGAACACAAGTGGCTACAGGTAAGAAAGAGTTGTAGGAAATGTCTTGAACACAAGTGGCTACAGGTAAGAATGTCTTATAGGGAATGTCTTGAACACAAGTGGCTACAGATAAGAATGAGCTGTGTGAAATGTCTTGAACACCAGTGGCTACAGGTAGGAATCAGTAGCTGTTGACAACTTGAATGTTAACGCATACTAGCTTCGAAAATGCACACACAGATGTTTTGGGTATTAGTTAGCTGACTCAGAAATACGAACATGAGGAAAGATCAGCATTGTTTTATTTTCCTTTGCCACTCAAAGAATATTTAGATGTCATCAACATGAAACCAAAACGTAGTATGTACTTATTAGAACCTTATATACCACCATGTTTTGTATTTTGTATTGTAAGTCATTAAGCGTTTATAAAACCAGTACAGTTGATATGTAAGCAACGCAATCATATATTTGTCATGCAATGGAACTATTTAGTGTAATAATCTCTGTATGAAAATGTTATACTTGAGATATCATTAATTCATCCAATCAGGATGTAGTATAATCAAAAGTAGTACCTACTGAAAAATAGCACCTACTGAAAAATAATAGTTGTTCTTTTACTTCCAAGTGTTGTTTTTGAATGAATCTTCGATCTTATGCAGATATTAGCTAAGAGAGAAATGAGGATAAAACAACAGTTTCTGTGACGTAATTTGTTTACTGCGAATCTGTTATGATTAAGGCTGTTTGTAAATAATTGATGGTAAATATATGTGTGTGTGATAGGACATGCCGAAAACATTGCAGTAAATTATCATAAAACTTTAAACTCGATCCCTCGGTTGATATTTTTGAGCGAAGATATGAAACACTGAGAATATGATCAATGAAAATAATAGATTATCGTTAATACAAAATTTTCTGAAACGATATACTCTCCACCTACAAATGTATGTATTTGGTTAAGTAGAAGGAAATCAGTTGCAACTTCTAGTCGGACCCATCCTGAATTGTTGACCATTACTGTTTCAACTTCTTTTAAAATTATCATGTATTTCACAGCTATAAATTTTCAGTATGTATAAAGTTTGTTCACTTTATGTCTTCAGATAACGGTACAGAGAGCAACCAAAGCAGTACAAAGAACGTTATCAACTAAACGATTACGAAAATTTGTATATAGAAGAAAATGGCAGGTAATAATCATATTATACATCTACCTTATTATTATTATCACTAGGTCGATACCTTTGCTGAGGGCCCGGTTGGCTCAGTGAGTTAGGTAGTTGCATTACCTAACAACTCATACAAGCCTGTCACCAATACGGCGTGGATTCGCACCAGGCTTTGTAAGTTACAAAAAATGGTGCACTCGACTCGCAGTCGCAAGTGATAAAGTTTACCAGTTGCTTGCCCAGGGTCGGTTGTTCTCTCCGGGTACTCCGGCTTCTTCCACCACTAAAACTGGTCGCCATGATATAGCTGAAATATTGCTGAAAGTGGCGTTAAAACACCAAAAATCAAAAATCGATACCTCTGCTGATGGATTGAAATTTGCCTTTCTTGCTTTCAAAGACTTTTAAGTTATTTTGCTCTCAAATCTCTTGACTTTGGGCGGACCTAATAAAGATTATTCCAGAAACGGGCCATGCACACTAAATTAGATATCTATGTTTTAATTACTGACTATGTGCATTTGTATGTTACATGTTTCTTTTCCATAGAAATGTCTGAGTTCGCCCCGGTGTTCGATTGGGTCTCTGTGTTTCTCGTTTCATATTTGGCAACTGTACGTTTTTTTCTAGATTGATTTACGGGGCAGTCACGTTTTGGTCAATTTCACACAATTAAACGGCGGCAATTATGTGCACAGTGTTTATTTGTCTGAACAGTAAATTAGACATTAGTTGCCTTTTGAATCAATCTCGTGTCTACATGTTTATCGGTAAGCTATAAAACAATAGTACATATTAAAAAACCAAAAATACGAAGGAACAATCAGAAATGGACAATCCCGAGACACCGGCATCTACAATCACGAATGGACAATCCCGAGACACCGGCATCTACAATCACGAATGGACAATCCCGAGACACTAGACACAGGACAAAGACAAATATACATATTCATCTTTGTGTTTTTTACATTAAATAATGAAAGCAATCAATTATATTTAAACTTTGAACCCGACAGATGATGAAATATGTTATTTGTTTGACCTTTACAGAGAGCTGTCAATGCAATGTTAGCACTAAAGAGAATGGGTGTTGAATTTAGATGACCACGCTGAACTTTTCACTTTATCATGTAAGTTGTCTTTATGAGCAGTATGCCGATTAAAATTATATGTACTATTCATTAATGGGGGAATCAAGCTGTCCTTTATAGACAGTGATATGTTATATAGAGGTGCCCTTTAAGGTAGGTTTGACTGTATTAAACTTTTATATCAACCGTTCGTGATCTGTTCATGTGGGGATATTCATAAGTCGGTTGCCAAGTAACTGGATTCTGGGTAGGTAGAGATAATTAAGTCTAACTATAATAATAATAGCTAGACTTAAATAATTAATTTTACTATATCTCAATTTAAAGATAAACGTTAGAGAATACCGAAGGGGCAATCAAAAATGGACAACGCAGAGAAAATGGCCACATAGGATACACAAGATGACGTAAAACACAACAAAATATGTGTTGGACACCACTATGCGCAAAAAAACACAAATAATATAAATAAGACATGAACCTTCCTACAAACAACTGGAGGTAAAGACGAACCGAATATCATTTTTATGAGAAAATCGTAATGGACATCACAGTTACGGAACTCAGAACGTAAATACACATAAATTAAAAAAAAAAAAAGTTCATAAATATTCTATTTACTGGTAAATTGTGTAATGAACTATTCACTAGCGAATAGTCCAAAAGACTNAACAAACACAAATAACGTAAATAAGACATGAGTCCTCCCACAAACAATTGGAGGTAAAGACGAACCGAACAAACACAAATAACGTAAATAAGACATGAGTCCTCCCACAAACAATTGGAGGTAAAGACGAACCGAATATCATTTTTATGAGGAAATCGTAACGGACATCACAACACGGAACTCAGAACCTAAAGACACATAAATTAAAAAAAAAAGGTTCATAAATATTCTATTTACTGGTAAATTGTGTAATGAACTATTCACTGGCGAATAGTCCAAAAGACTGTTTACTGTATTATTCACCGGAGGCGCGATATATTTTCGCGGAATTTTTTTATCCTCTTAATTCATTGGAGGAAACAGTGTAATGGATATTCAAAATTCTCTGGATTTTTTTTATGCTAAACTAAAATTACGTTCTGTGTCTGTACATGGTATGATTGTATCTTATCCTGTTAATAAAGCAATAAAGCACTTATTGACTGGATATTACGATAATAACATGTTTAGTGTTCCTTTCGACACCAACTATTGTCCTTGGGCTTGACTCTGCAATAGTTTGGTGTCTCGGGGAACAATACACTTGTTATTACCCTCATACCAATCAATAAGTGTAATATATTATATAATACATTTGTATATAAATATACCGCGCCATAAAGAACAGATTAGAATCTTACAAGAACAAAATAGTATTGCGGCTAAGCTCAATATTGCGTGAAAATTGGTTCCCCGAATAAATACATTGCATAATGTTTTAAAAAATATTTTCAAGAAATAAGAAATAGAACAGTATTCATGATTTGTCATTGATTCGATCAATTTTGTCAAATTGTATGAAATCTGTAGAAACTTTAGAAGACTCCATTACTCTTAGTGATAGATGGCAAGGATTGTCAGACCACTCTCTCTTGTCTTATTTCTTACTAATTTGATGTGTCAACTATGGCCGTAGTTTTATTGGGTTTTATTATTACCTTATTATCCTTGTCTGTTAGAAAGAAATCTCTGTTAATGTGTATCTACAAAAGTAATTGTGTCCTTCAAGAATACATGGATAATGTTTATATATATTTGACAGTTGTCTGAACATCACTTGAACGAGGTTTTTTTTTTTTTTCGTTTTCGATCTGCCACCTTATGCAGTCACAGTAGCCATTTTTATTCTCATCTATGTTAAATTTATGAAAACAAATGATCATCTTCGTCAGGCATAGAAAGCTTTAGTCGATATTGTCAGACCTGTTTAGACCCTTTAGCTTTCTTGCTTCCAATCTATTAACATCGAGTGTATTATGTTTGAAACTGTCGTGTGCAATATATTAGATATCTACGTTTTTATTATCACAAGCGACCTTCAGGTGTTTCCTCTCCAACATAGAGGTGAATGTCAAGTTGACATTTCCAGGCTGTTTGTCAATAATATAGGAGGGCCCGGGTGGATCAGTGAGTTAGGTAGTTAGATTACCTAACAACTCATACAAGCCTATCACCAATACGGCGTGGGTTCGCGTCCGGCTTTGTAA
Source organism: Gigantidas platifrons (assembly GCA_002080005.1). NCBI lineage: Eukaryota > Metazoa > Mollusca > Bivalvia > Mytilida > Modiolidae > Gigantidas > Gigantidas platifrons. The sequence continues at coordinate 643,613 of MJUT01017713.1, read as the reverse complement.
ATTACAAAAAGGTGCACTCGACTCGCAGCCGTAAGTGATCAAGTTTACCAGTTGCTTGCCCATGGTCGGTGGTTCTCTCCGGGGACTCCGGCTTCTTCCACCACTAAAATTGATCGCCATGATATAGCTGAAATATTGCTGAAAGTGGCGTTAAAACACCAAACATCAAATCAAATCAATAATATATGCCATCAAAGCATCTATCTACTAATCTGAATTTAAAACTACGTTTGTCAAAAGACATCTAACTACTTGTATTAGACTATCAAAGATAATTGAATTCACTAGTTCCGAACATACATTTGTATTTTAAATGGTATGTAAAGGTTGAAGATACCAAAGTCGTGAACAGACAATACAATAATGGTCAAAGAACAAATAGACAAACAACATTCTACAAAACACTACACAGACACTACAGAGTTGCTGCTAACAAGGAAGCTACTGAACCAAGGGTTTAATAGTGGTTAAGTTGAAGTCATCACTTCCAAAGTTTTACTATCACCACCATGACTTAGTTAACTGTTACGGCATACATAAAATGTATATGTGTCACAAATGACAACGGATATGTTCCATTTGGCGTAATTACAATCTGGTTGTTTCCTCATTCATGAATTATCACCGTAATTGTAGCAATTGCAACACGACGAGTGCCACATGTGACACAAGAACTGTTTAGAACACGTGAGTTCCCTCCCAGTTTCAATGTGATTGGTGTTGCTCGATCTTTAGTTTTCTGTGTAGTGTTTTGTAGATAATTAAACGCTAGAGAACATCAACAGGACAATCAAATATGGACAATTCAGAGAAACTGGCAGTATAGTTTACACACGACGAAGAAAAACAAAGCACAAACACAACACAATGTGTGCCGGACACCACTATACTCAAATAATGTAAATAAGACATGAATCCTCCAACAAACAACCGGAGGTAACGACGAACCGATCATCGGTCGTTTTATGTGGATATCGTAACGGACATTACAACACGGAACTCAGAAGGCACATAATAGAAAAAAAAACCAATAAGCAACATGAACCTCACCAAAACAACCGGGGTGAACTCAGGTGCTCACGAAAGGTAGGCAGTTCCTGCTTCTGATAAAACACCCGTCATGTTACTCATATATACAGTCAATACGTGGACATCACTATACACAACAAACACAAATGTATTTGTTTATTTGTTCTTCTTCGATTTATGACTTCTTATTACCCCTTTGGTATCTTCAAACATACAGCATATGTCATGGTCTTTTCGATCTGCCTATTATATATACATGTATATATTAAACCCCCACTTTTTACTGAGGTATCCACCAAGCCAGGAGCGTGAGAGGTCACGTGTATACCTTGGTGGATACCCCCAGTGAAAAGTGGGGGTTTAAACTTATGCTATGGGCCCAAACCTCACATTTTAATGAGATGATGCAGTCATGCCATGCAGTTGTTTCTGCATATGCGTCAATGGCGTTGTTGTAATTCATAATATATTTATTCTTTATGATGCAGAACTGATGGCTTGTCTTATATTTCAGGTCTCATGGTGTGGCTGTTGAAGCACGTGAACTTAATACATGATATATTTATTCTTTATGATGCAGAACTTGACGTTATGTATAAACTGATAGATTGTCCTACATTTAAGATTTCACGGTGTGGCTGTTGAAGCATATATGTGTTATTCGACAGTGTTGTACATATAAAGACGTAAGACATGAACACAGTCTCCAAATTGATTGCAATAATACTGACTGTCGTTATCCCTACAGCACACTCTCGATATCCACAATAAAGAACACTTTTATTGTAATAAATCTCATTATGGATACTCATAGAACAAACTCTCATTATCAAAGAAAAAAAGACCCTTCAGATTTTATTGCAATAAAGCTGAATGACTATCCATAAAGATGATCTTCCAAATTTTATTGCAATAATACCAAATATTTGATTGTAAATATTCATAAAACAAACCATGATTGGTTGACATTACATAGTAATCTCTATATAGATGTATATTTAACATCATTTCATGTACGCTTCAATAAGTTTATCAAATCTGATCTTGTATATATAAGATGTTACCTTCTACATAAATAGCATGACATCATTCATGGGTGTTTGGTGTTGAAGAAATCAGACTGTTCAGTCGAGTTGATTTGTTTTTGTACAAAACGTGCAATGTGTTGACTTAATTGTTTATTTACATTATCTATGTATAATTATATCTAAGTGTAAACAAATTATTGGTAATAATGTTATTATTGATAATAAATCGTCATGTTGAAATACCACCACAAACAGAAATAAAGACTGGATATTAATAAAAAGTCTTAATAAAAACGTAGTTATCTAATTTAGTGAGGGTCGTCGTAGTTGGATTTACAACTACCTGTGCAATCAGTGCTTATCACCACTACAGTTGTGAGTTCGAACCCCGTTCGTGGTGAGGTGTGCTCGATACAACATTATGTGATAAAGTTTGTCAGTGACTTACGACAGGTCGATGGTTTTCTTTGGGCATTCCGGTTTCCTCTACCAATAAAACGGACCACCACGATATAACTGACATATTGTTGAAAGTGGCGTTAAAAACCATAAACCTAAACCAAACCAAACCAACCATCTAATTTGGTGTGCAGGACGCGTTTCTAGAATAACCTTCGTCTGGTACCCTCAAATCAAAAATATTTGAAAGACAATGGGAATCAGTAATTAGTAAAACATACATGTAAAAAAAATGACTGTAACGAATATATTAGTTTAGAATTGTGAGGTTTAGCTTCATTTTCAACAATATTTCAGTTCTGCCATAAGTAAAATTTAAAGCAATTAATACCACGTGCACGCCGCCAAAAAATTCAAAAAATAAATCCGGAAAATCGTAGAAACAAAAGTAACGTTGATCATGTATATGTCCTCTCACTCGTCTGACATGGCACAGGCACTTCAATAAAGGTGACGGGGTTAAACCAGTTTTATGGGCCAAGCCACCCCTCTTAGTGAAATGGTGGGGTCATACAAATGTTTCCCACATGCCTGTAACATGCCGACCATCACATATAGTGAGGCAGTGTTTATTGTTTAATGTCAAATGAGCAATTTCTCAGCTATATCATGGGGGGAACAAGCTACATTCAACGAGACGATGATGATGTTCTCTTTGTACTAGACGAACACCCTAGTTGCACTTTTATAATGCTAGCTCACTAAAACTGACCTAGTCTACGGATAGACATGTCGCTCCACTTGATTGGACACATTGAACATTGTTCTGATTCAGAGCCAATCACTTTTTGCTCTTACTGTGTTATAAGCAGAGAAGCAAGCAACAAATACCCAATTTCATAGTCTGTGGTTTGATCCGACCAGGACTTGAATCTACGATATACTGCACTCAAACCATTGTACGACCGATGTTCGGTTCATCTTTACACCCTGTTGTTTGTACAAGGGCTCATATGTCTTATTTACGTTATTTGTGTTTGTTTTGTTCATCTTTACACCCTGTTGTTTGTACAAGGGCTCATATGTCTTATTTATGTTATTTGTGTTTGTTTTGTTCATCTTTACACCCTGTTGTTTGTACAAGGGCTCATATGTCTTATTTATGTTATTTGTGTTTGTTTGGTTCATCTTTACACCCTGTTGTTTGTACAAGGGCTCATATGTCTTATTTACGTTATTTGTGTTTGTTTGCGCATTGTGTTGTACAACACACTTCGACTATATGTGTAACATGATGGGTGTCTTATAAGAGGCAGGAACGGCTTACCCTTCGAGAGTAACTGGGTTGACCCCCGCCTTTTGGTGTTATCCATGGTGTTCATGTTTTAAGTTTTCTGTGTTGTGTTTTTGTGTTATATATGTTTTCGTCCTGTGTCTTGTGTGCTCAATGTTGCCAGTGTCTCTATATTAACTATTCTTGATTGCCCCTTCGGTTTTCTCTAACGTTTATATAACTGGATGAGCATGGAATTATAAAATGACAACAAAGGTCTAATAATACAAGTAAATCAATCTGGATAAAATGTCAGTAAACCTGTGATATGCAATGGAGCTCTCATTGTCTTTACTCACTACTAAATACTAGTAGAAATAAAATAATACACAGATTTACATTCTATGTATTCAGTATTATTCACAGAAATAATTACCTTCATTCTCTCTTGACACGGGTACACTGTGTTACTCTTATAGGTATGGTTTAACAAATACCTACGAATTTATTTGGCTACTGTTAAATACGTGCATGACGAACTAACCCTAACCCTTGTTTTGCACAAACTCTTTGACTGGTATTTATACATAATTAATTTATTGTTGTGTAATGGTGGCACTGGGGTGGGACCGGTAGTTTGTATTCCCACGGGAAAATAAATTTAAAATACATGTAAAAATGACTTTCTATTTCATCAGTCATGTACAGTTGATATAGATCTACCGGCAGATTGATAATGAAATTCAATTGTTTCATTTCAATATAAATACACATTTCAGTGTCTTAATGTAATAATATTCAACGCCATTCTTGTATGTGGTACCAGCTTCAGGATAAAACTGGACATCAACACCAAACCCTGCACTACGAATATTCCGCCATAACCAGGATACCAAACAATTAGCCTCTTTGGCTGTTTTAATGGTTACAATGAAACTTCCGGTAACATAGTCTGTCGGCATTTCTTTCGACATACGAAGGTCATTAAACTCTTTTGTATGTATTCCTATTTCTAATAGAAATCTTGGTCCATTTTCAATAATTTGTTTTTTAATACGGTAAACATCCACATCTTTAGACGGGATATTCTTTGCTCCGTCTTCCTCTTCCTGTTTCAGAAGTCTTTCTAGTTCTTTTATACCATAAAACATACATTCTCTTAAAACTTCAGTATATATTTTTCGAGGAGGAATATTATTATTGTCCCTCAAAAAATCAAGGATGTATTCAAAATATCTACTGTTTCTATCTATAAGTATATTTCCGTTTTCATCTCTCAACGTTGGGTTTTCTATTAACTCTGCTAAATGACTGTTTGTATTGAAGCACATTTGACCGTTCGGTCAAAAATATACAACCGCCTACATTTAACACAAGGAGAGGAACCTGAAACAAAAGAAACATATATACACAGTTCCTATATATAATATCTTGTTCCAGCTAAAACTCGTTAACAGCAAGGTCTGTTTGACAAGAATTCGTCATGAAAGCACAAATACAAAATCGTTGTAAATTGTATATATAACGATGACCTTCCTTTACGGTAATTGGTATCATAATAAGTCACTACCACCCTCCGGTTACTGTGTTAAGGGGGGTCTCCGTTATCGCGTTATTATAAACGTGTAAACAGTTTGTACAACAACACCTAATGCATAACATTAGTAGTAATAAATAAATGGAAAGTTCACAATGAGAAAATAGAAAACACATCTTTCATTGTAAAGTTTGGTTCTTTGTTAACCCTTAAGGTATGAAGCAAAATATTACATACTCCTTCTTGTATATATCACTATCTTTTTATTGATATTGCGAAATGTTTTAAAGCAAGCGAGACAACCATAAACCGACGGTCTATTATAAACACAGTAAATTAGATTTATTACCTAGGATAAAGGATACTATATGTTATTTCACTTCTAAGATGAGGTAGGCCCTTGTGACTGCAGGAGATGACGTAGGACCTTGTGATTGCAGAGATGAGGTAGGCACTTGTGACTGCTGTTATGAGGTAGACCCTTGTGACTGCTGAGATGATGTAGGCCCTTGTGACTTCTGGGATGAAGTAAGATCTTGTGATTGCAGAGATGAGGTAGGCACTTGTGACTGCTGTTATGAGTTAGGCACTTGTGACTGCTGTTATGAGGTAGACACTTGTGACTGCTGAGATGAAGTAGGACCGTGTGATTGCAGAGATGAGGTAGGCACTTGTGATTGCAGAGATGAGGTAGGCACTTGTGACTGCTGTTATGAGGTAGGCACTTGTGACTGCTGAGATGAAGTAGGACCGTGTGATTGCAGAGATGAGGTAGACCCTTGTGACTGCTGAGATGATGTAGACCATTGTGACTGTTGAGATGATGTAGGCCCTTGTGACTGCTGAGATGAGGTAGTCCCTTGTGACTGCTGAGATGAGGTAGGCCCTTGTGATTGTTGAGATGATGTAGGCCCTTGTGACTGCTGGGGTGAGGTAGGCCCTTTTGACTGCTGAGATGAAGTAAGCCCTTGTGACTGCTGGGCTGATATAGGTCCTTTTGACTGCTGGGATGAAGTAAGCCATTGAAATTGCTGAGATGAAGTAAGCCTTTATGACTGCTGGGGTGAGGTAGGCCCTTTTGACTGCTGAGATGAAGTAAGCCCTTGTCATTGCTGGGGTGAGGTAGGCCCTTTTCACTGCTGAGTTAAAGTAAGCCATTGCGACTGCTGTGATGAAGTAAGCCCTTTTAACTGCGGTGGTGAGGTAGGCCCTTTTGACTCCCAAGATGAAGTAAGCCCTTGTGACTGCTGGGGTGAGGTAGACCCTTGTGACGCTGAGATGAAGTAAACCCTTGTAATTTCTGGGGTAAACTGGGCCCTTTTGACTGCTGAGATGAAATAAGCCCTTGTGACTGATAGGGACAGGTAGGCCCTTTTGACTGCTGAAATGAAGTAAGCCCTTGTGACTGCTGGGGTGAGGTAGGCCCTTTTGACTCCTGAGATGAAGCAAGCCCTTGTGACTTGAGATGAAGTAAGCCCTTGTGACTGCTGGGGTGAGGTAGGCCCTTGTGACTACTGTGGTGATATAGGCCCTTGTGACTGCTGGGGTGATGTAGGCGCTTGTGACTGCTGAAATGAAGTAAGCCCTTTTGACTGCTGGGGTGAGGTAGGCCCTTGTGACTGTTAAGATGATGTAGGCCATTGTGACTGCTGAGGTGAGGCAGGCCCTTTTGACTGCTGATATGAAGTAAACCCTTGTGACTGCTGGAGTGAGGTAGGTCCTTTTGATTCCTGAGATGAAGTAAGCCTTTGCGACTGTTGGGGTGATGTATGCCCTTTTGACTCCTGAAATGAAGTAAACCCTTGTGACTGCTGGGTGAGGTAGGCCCTATTGACCGCTGAGGTGAGGTAGGCCCTTGTGACTGCTGGGGTGAGGTAGGCCCTTTTGACTCCTGTGATGAAGTAAGCCCTTGTGACTGCTGGGGGGAGGAGGCCCTTTTGACTCCTGAGATGAAGTAAGCCCTTGTGATCTATAATTTTTTTCCATTAGCCTAATTGTCTAAAACTGATTATCATACGGGTATCTCCGACAATTTTTTTACTTTCTACCAGCAAATGAAAAAAAATGGTAATGGTGGACCAATTTCAGTACTTGTTTTGTTTGAAAGCAATCCCCAAAATCTTCATTCATGTTGAAAGTATTAGATATGATTCAAAATAACTTCCGCCAAATGTTAATAATTTTACAAACTCTATCAGATAAAACACACATATAAACTTTGATATGGTGATAAACGGACACGTACTTTAGTTAACGTATTACATACAGTAAGCTACAATCTAATTACAACTGGATGTTTGTTGCATCCATCCCTGGGTCAAGTGAGACACCTTTCATCCATCTTTGGTCGGTTATTATGTTCTTCCTGGGTGTTGAAGATCACGGATTCGATCACAGGTCAAAAGTTATAAAGCTGATATATATATATATATATATAT
>MJUT01017713.1:606792-619717 GCA_002080005.1 Gigantidas platifrons | reverse complement strand
GGGGGGGGGGGTCTGCGTTTCCTGACTTAGCGGGTTAGGCAATGAACTGTGCGGGTTTTTTTTTTATGAAAACGAGAAGGAAAGTTTTACTTTTGTATTTTTCCACAAATGTTTTATCTCACTGAATTCAAGATTGTTTTAGTTTATATATTAATATACGCAATTGCATATAGAGTGGGTCTGTTCTTTTAGAAATCATCTGCACAAATCACTTACCCTGAGTGAAATTGCGGATCCCGTTTGGCTAATTAGTGCTATATTAAAAAATAACTAATGTAAAATAGCAATATTCTACGATTTGAATGGCACCGGACTACTGGGGTTCATGGCACCGGACTACTGGGGTAAATGGCAGCGGACTAACGGGGTATATGGCACAGGACCAACGGGGTTTATTGCGCCAGACAAATCGTGTTTACTTTAAAAGTTCAGTAATATTAACACACTTAAAATGATACGAGGTATATAACGACCTGACTGATATATTTTTAAAACTTGTTCACAGTATCAGTAAAGACAAACGAGAGATGTTCTGGCATGTACATGTCTTTTATAGTGCACTAGCATTCATGGCACACATTTTAATTTCGTTGTTTTTCTTATTTGGTGATTTACAAAAGAAATTTATTTATATATTATTTTCAGATGTGAAAATTTCCGGACAGGTTGCGGGCAACATAATTGACCATCTGTCAGAACGCTGCATTTGTAAAAACCAAGATCCACCTACCACCACTTGTAGAGGTAATTATTTCATCTTTTATCATGCATATTTCCAAGTGTAAAAGTCTTACTAATGATAATAAAAACGATTACGCGATTTCTATTTAAATTATTATAGATTAACACATGCAGTTTTTCATATCTACCCTGCTTTTAACCCGAGAGCAAAAAATAAATTAAAAAAGTAAAAAAAATGGGGTAGATATTGGAAAGACATATATCATTTTATTTATTATCAATTTCATTCTTTGATTGAGTGATTGCTGTTTAATAACAAGTGAGCAGTATTTTTCAGGAAAAAAACGAATGTGTTCGAATCCCGCTCAGGCGAGGTGTACTCGATACAACATTATGTAATAACAAGTGAGCAGTATAATTCAGTAGCAGAATCAGAAAATAATATTGTCATCTGTTACAGTAAAGATAATACTCTTATAAAAACGTACAATACAGCCTCTATTTCGTCACTTGAATCCAATGGAATGTTTACTTACTTGTGTATGCTCTAAAAGCTGTTCTAAATCATTTAAGATATTTTATTTTGGAATTGTTCCGACAGTGTGGTATTTTTTATTTTTCATTTTATCAAGTAAACAGAAAATAAGAAAGAGTAAATATATTCACCCTGGCGTAGTAGTCATGCATTTCAAGGGAAATAATTTTCTCAACATTATATGAAATTCTTGACTTTATGCTCTAGAACGTATTAATAATGATATATATTTTGATATTTATTTCACTGACATGTAATCTATATCACATTTTTTCTTCTTATTCTTTTGTTTGTCTCCGTTTCGTGTCTTGTGTCCAATGTTTTTTCCGTACGGACAGCGCTACCGCATTTAAATTTTTTTTTTTACTATTTTTGCAATAAAATCGGCAATGCGGCGACGAATTTCCACATGCGGGCGGGCCTGAGAACCAAGAAATTAACTTTTTATGGCCTTAGTTTAATATTATTTTATTGCAAATAAAACAGCAATGGGATTGGACAAAACGTTATCACAACTTATGTACTGTCCTCTCCCTACAAGTAATACACATAATAATGTCAACAAATCTAGCACATACATAAATATAGATAATATAAAACACAATATAGTGAAACATGGGAAATAAATTGGTGTTGATGTAGACCAGATGACCGACCACTGATTAGAATCTTTTTGTTTGTCTAATATATGCTCGAACTTTATTAAAGATAATAGAATTTTCGTTTCTATTAATTTCATCGTTTCCAAAGAGTAATGTTTCTATATTTTTGTTGGTTTCTTTTAAGTTTCTAAGTTTTAAGTTGCCCATGTCTCTAGATTGTTCATTCTTGATTGTCCCTTCGGTTTTCTCTAACACTTTTAAATAATGTACAAATAGTCAGCGTAATTTTCTTGAAAACAACTTAAGATTTTTTTATAAACATTAATTTTAATGGGGCCTTTTTTTGTTTTAGTTAAAACACCGTCGGACTGTAGTGATCTTGATAAAACTACTTGCAAGAGTGGAGTATACAAGATCTACCCGAAGAATACCTCTGGTTTTGAAGTTTACTGTGAGATGGAGAAAAATGGTGGTGGGTGGACGGTAAGTGGTGTTATTTTATGGACGGAAGTTCCGATAAAAATATGGTACTAGAATAGAGGTATGGGCGGAAGTTACGGTAACAATATGGTACTAGAATGGAAGTATTGTCGGAAATTACGGTGGCTTATTCACTGTTCGGTTTAGACAGGTTCCTGTTTAAATAATGAATTGGTATTGACAGGATTGTGGCTTATTCATTTTTCGGTTTAGACAGGCTACTGTTTTTGCACTGATTTGGTATTGACAGGCTTGTTGCTTATTCATTATTTGATTTAGGCAGGTTACTGCTTAAATGATGGTTTGGTATTGACAGGATTGTGGCTTATTCGTTATTCGATTTAAATAGGTTACTGTTTAAGTAATGGTTTGGAATTGGCAAGATTGTGGCTTATTCATTGTTCAGTTTAGATAGGTTGCTGTTTAAGTAATGGTCTGGTATTGACAGGGGTGTGGGTTATTCATGGTTCCCCTTGATTACATTTCAGGTATTTCAACGAAGAATGGATGGAACGGTTGATTTTTATCGTAAATGGGAGACCTACAGGCGCGGATTTGGGAACCTAGAGAAAGAGTTTTGGTTAGGTACGTATCTAAATGGTACGATTATGTAACGATGCTTTCTGTTCCCAACAATGCACAAGCAGAATTAAATGAAATAAACTGAAGACTAATACTTGACAACATTTTCCTCACTTTTAATTGCAACTTCCATACTCATAGGGCATTGATTTATTTTTATCTATTTTTTTTATTTTTGGGTGTTTTAACGCCACTTTCAGCAATATTTCAGCTATATCATGGCGACCAGTTTTAGTGGTGGAAGAAGCCGAAGTACCCGGAGAGAACCTTCGACCATGGGCAAGCAACTGGTAAACTTGATCACTTGCGGCTGCGAGTCGAATGTACCCTTTTTGTAATTTACAGAGCCGGGCGCGAACCCACGCCATATTGGTGATAGGCTTGTATGCGTTGCTAGGCAATCCAACTACCTAACTCATTGAGCCACCCGGGCCCCTACGGGCATTGGTGATGATCAGCAAGTAGATTGAAATGATATACAAAGCCGCCATATTTGTAACTTTCGTGAATTGTAAATGTGATTAATAACCGCAAGTGATAAACACTTCTTGATCTTCATATAGATGTATGTTGCATAGTTGCGCCAAAGGTCAAGCAACGCAGCACATTACAAATTGCTGTAAAACATGTGTGTCAAATGACAACCAATCCTGTCGTTATAATTTATTATCAAACAAGTGTAATGCAATGTGCCAAACAACATACATTGCTTAAGAAATATTTCATGGAAGCCATAGTTTGTATTTTGCTAACATGAGTAACATTATTTTCCTAACAAATAGTGATGGCGAGGGATAAAATGCAATGAAAATAATGTTACACATTATTCAAATTATGGCTTTCCTGAATTATTTCGATTCTAATATACAATTTACAAAAACCAAAGTCCAATGGACATCTTTTGTAATTTAAAAAAAAAATGAAGGTGTAAAAACACAAATCGAACACCGATCCTGTATAAATAAATAAAATCACTTAGCGAACATTTTATTGTTTGTACCAACAACAATCCTGTATTAATACATACAATCACTTAGTAATCATGACTTCAATAATTTGTCCTATGCTACACATATGCGAATTAAAATATATCGAGAGTTTTATTACGGCATTGTTTATAGCCAATGAAACACGTCATAATAGAATAAAGTATACATCCCGTCAAATGTAAGGTTTCAAATAACACTCATTATTATAAATCAGTATAAAACCCAAATGATGCAAGGCGTCAAGCACATCATGTAGATGAAACGCATATAAGGTTGAACTATATTGATTTCATTTATGTAAACAAAAACTTTTCTGGCAATATCATAAATGTGTTATTTTTAGGGAATGAACACTTACACCAGCTCACATCACAGGGAAAATATAATCTACGTATTAACATGGAGGATTTTGACAATAACGTGAAATATGCTACATATAAGCAGTTTGCAGTGGGCGATGAAAAGTCAGTATACAAGCTGACAGTTGGTGGATATCAGGGTGATGCAGGTGAGGCTTAAAATGTTTGATGTATATCAGAGTAATGCAGGTTGGGCTTAATATTGGGGATGGGTATAAAGATTATGCAGGCAAGGCTTTGAAGTTGAAGTTGATATCCGGGTAATCCAGGTAAGGTTTTAAAACGTCGGTGGATGTCAAGGTAATGCATGTTAGGTGGACATCAGGATAATCACAAGATGGACTAATAACTTTAGGTGGATTTCAGGGTAATGCAGGGTGGAATTATAACTTTATGTTGATGGGTATTGCAGGACATATGGCAGTTTTGTACAGGATATTCCATATATCATTCCTACATAGAAACAATTCATTGTGGCCCGTAGATTCAGATGGACAGATTTAAAAAAAAAATGTAATTAATCTAAGTCGGTCATGTTGTCCAATCTGTAGTTTTCCATTTACTATTTTGTACATCATTGTTTGTTGTTTTGTCTTTTGTTCTTTTGGTCATTGTATTGATTGTCATTCTCTGTACTGTGTTGTACATCATTGTTTGTCATTTTGTCTTTTTTCTTTTGGTCATTGTATTGATTGTCATTCGATTTACTCTGGTATTTTCAAACTTTCCTTTTCACCAAATGTGCCTCATCATCGAAATAATAATTTGCTAAACCGAAATAGTATTTCGTGTCAACGAAATAAAACAATATCTCACATGTCAGTTTACGGGCTTCGTAGGGATTTGTAACCTGATTGCTTTAAACATATATTATCAATTAACAAATAATATTGTACACTAAGATCAATTTCAGTATGATATAATATACACAAAGAAAAAAGTTAAGCACCCCCATGTTTTTTTAAATGACAAATTGATACGACAAGTATCACGAGATTACTGACCAGATAATGTCAAGAACGCAATGGTGACCTGTTAGGACATTACATTGGCTGTACGAAACCACACAAAAAAATCAAGAAAAATGTTAAATTAATGAATATTTAATCACAATATCACAAAGCCAGTTTTTGCTGTAAAACATGTCCATTTTAAGTATTGACCTTCACAGTTCAAAAAACACGATAAGATTGTCATTTCACTTTCAAAACGTCGTTTATGAATCACTTGACGACATCTATTGTTGAAAGTTCAGTACCGGGTGTAACCCCCACGTGCTTGGATGACGGCCTCAACCCTGCGTCCCATCCCTCCAGTTAGACGTCGGATGTCCTGTTGTGATAGCTGCTGCCATTCCCGATGCAATGCTGCTTCCAACTGTCGAATGTTTTGCACAGGAGGTTCCCGATTCTGTATACGACGGCCTAACATGTCCCAAGTATGCTCTATGGGATTCAAATCCGGGCTCATGGCTGGCCAAGGAATAGAAGTCACGGCTTTGCTTTGGAGGTAGGCGGTTACTGCTCTTGAACGATGAGGCCTGGCGTTGTCATCCATATACACAGGCCTTGTATCTAATGGGTTGTTGTCGAAATGGGGGACAACAACTGGTTGTAAGACCTCTGATGTACTGATCACCAGTTAGGTTGCCTTGTATGGTGACTAAATCCAGCTTGCAGTCATGAGAGATACACCCCCAAACCATTACTGAGCCTCCATCGTAAGGGACAGTTGGCTGGGTGTTCCTTGGGGTATAGGCTGTATGTTTGTGTCTCCAAACCCTCATCCGGCCGTCGGTTACATGAAGCAGAAACCGGCTCTCGTCTGACCAATGGATCTTGCGCCATGTCCTTAAATTCCAACCACGTCGTGCTTAGCACCATGCCAAACGTGTTCGTCGATGTCGGTCTGCCAACAGTGGACATTCAGTGACTCCTCTTGGCGTAAGTCCCGCTGATTTCAGACGGTTTCTAACTGTTCTTGTTGACAGACGTCTATTGGGCAGCCAGTGTTGTTTGACTACGGGACTAGTTGCGAATGGCATCCGTCTAACCAAACGGTGCAATGCCCTGTCGTCACGATCAGATGTTACCTGTGGTCTGCCGGATCTTGGCAAGTCTTTCACATTGTTGGTTTGTGTGTGTTTTCTCACCAGTCGGCTGACTACAGAATAGTGATAGCCCATCTGACGTCCAATAGCTTTGAAGGACATCCCCGTTGTATGCATGCCGATTATATGCCATCTTTGTGCTTCTGATATTCGCCTTCGTACCATGCTTACTGAGAATGAATACATTTTTTAAAACACCGAACTTAAATTCCCAAATTTGAAGCGTGAACATACTGAATTTTGAGTATTGCGTGAGAGGCATGGTTCACGTGTATGACTAGTCGATATTAGACATAATGGTCACACCTGTGTGAGCACATCTTTTTAATGGAACATTGTTCTTGCTATAATCAATATAAATATTAGAATCTAAGCTTAGTGTAACTTATTATGTTTTAATATACCAGGGGTGGTTAACTTTTTTCTTTGTGTATATATATTCCCTGGTGACCTGATTAACGCGATGACGAACAGCTGAAACATCCATCTCTAACACACCTCTCTCCAGTACTTAATGCCAATCACAAAAGAGAAGAAATACAATAAAGCACGTTGTGTCATTATATTTTTAGGAGATGCAATGAAAACACACAGTGGACAAAAATTTTCAGCAAAAGATAAAGACGTCGACACATTGAGTTCCAATTGTGCACAGAGGTTTAAAGGTGGTTGGTGGTATGCAGGTTGTCAAAATGCAAACTTGAATGGCCTGTACCTGAAAGGAAAACATAAGTCGTATGGCGATGGAGTCGAGTGGTATCAGTGGAAAGGGACGAATTACTCATTGAAAGATACAACAATGATGGTTCGAAGAGAATAAAATATTGACTTGACAAATAAATGCATATTATGAAGCAGGATCTTTTTTTTTTGTATTTTATAAATATTCATGTAATATAGCCCAATCTAATGGATCATGATTGATTAATTGATTGATGCTTAACATCAGTTATCAGTATTTCAGCTTTATTAAAGATTACAAATTCTATGTAAATGATGGTCTAGGGTGGATTTTATGGTGATTTTAACGTAACTTTCAACACTATTTCAGTTATATCGTGGCGGTCAGTTTTTTGGTGGAGGAAACCGGAGGACCCGGAGAAAACCACCGACCTGCCGCGAGTCATCTTTAGTTTTCTGTGTAGTGTTTTGTAGATCGTTGTTTGTTCTTTTGTACTTTTTCTTTTAGTCATTATGTTGACTGTCCTTCGTCGATATACAGATTCTGATTACTTCTTTGGTATCTTTACACTCTTCTTACATGTCATAGCATTCATCTAAATATTATGGTTGCAATATAAGTGATGAAAATCACTTTCTCACACTAAAATAATGCAGTTAATTGTTTTTCTTTTAATTACAAGGTATCATATGATAGGGTTAGTGTTAGGCTTATGGTGTGGAATGCCATTTTCAACAATATTTCAGTTATATCGTGTCGGTCTGTTTTACTGGTGGAGGAAACCTGAGAATACCCAATAGAAAATCACAGACCTACCGCAAATCACTGACAAACTTTATCACATAATGTTGTATGGAGGTACACCTTGTCATGATTTGAACTCACAACTTTAGTGGTGATAGGCACTGACATTCCCTATCCAGAGTTGTCGTTCCTGCTACGCTACACAACATCTCTGTCAACGCTCATTTTACAAGATTTTTGTAAAATTTAGAAAAAGTAAAAAAAATATACTTAAAATTGTTTTAATTATTGTAAATATCAATAAAGATGAAAATAAATCACTCATTTCAAATCAATTCTCTCTTAAAAATGATTTGTGATCGTTTTTAACTTTTTAATTTTTACCTCCGCAAAATAGTTCTCCAAAAAGTGGGGGGTAAAATCATTTTTAAGAGAGCATTGATTTGAATTGAGTGATTTATTTTCGTCTTTATTGATAGTTACAATAATTAAAACAATTTTAAGTACATTTTGTTGACTGTTTCTAAGTTTTACAAGAATCTTGTAAAATGAGCGTTGACAGAGATGTTGTGTAGCGTAGCAGGAACGACAACTCTGGATAGAGAATGAGGCACTGATTGTATTTTTTTAAATCCAGCTACCATACCATCATGACCATGACGGCCCCGTAACATATGATAAGATTTAGTCTGATCTGAACGTCTAATGTGTTGATCAGTTGATTTAAAAAAAATCGCAAACAGACTGGACTGGACCATTTTAATATGAAGTTATAGCAAATTCTTAACAATATGGTATCTGAATTACAAAATCATTACTTGCCCTTAAACATAATATATATAAGATCAGTTGCGTACACATCGAAAAGTTTGACAAAAATGAAAACATGGTAAATCTAGGACATAAGGTAGAATAAAACTAAATTAATAAACTAAATCAAAAATTCAAACAAATACAAACATCCCACAAGATATTGCTCAACTTACTCTAGCTGTAATTGGAGACGAAATCTTTGATGCATATGTAAATGATGCTCATGTTACCATAGAAGAATCTGGCGATCAGAAATACAGAGGTGGTTAACAAAATGGACTGGAGATATCGATGACATTCATAAAAACTTACAGGAAACATTAAATGTTGTAAACAAGGATCTGTATCCAGGAATCTTCAATATACTAAACGTATTTGCATGTATGCCGGTCTCGACGGCAACGATATTTCAGTACCATGAGAAGAGCGAAGACCTACTTGAGAAATACAATGACAACCAATCGTTTGTCTGGGCTTAGTCTATTGAACATATACCGCGAAAAACAAATCTCAGCAGACACGGTTTGGACATCTTTAGTAGAAGAAAGGAAAGTAAATGGTCCTCGATTTTTCAGGATTAACTTTGACAATTGAGTTGAAATAAAGACTACCAATTTACTTCCGAAATAAAAACATTGAGAAATGTGCTTCAATTTATTTATGTATTTTCTCAAAAATGATGTGTAAAAACTATCCTTGCACCATATGTTAATCGTATTTGATTCCAAATCAAGCTTAACCCACTACACATTTGACAAGATCAAATTTCTAAGTCAACTACATATTTGTATTGCTCTACTTAATATTTTATTTCTCAAAATTTATGTTCAAAAGTTGACTTGTTGCTCATTAAAATTGGGTTTCCATGGGATAATTTTTAGTGCCAGAAAATTGCGAGAATGTAGGATTTTGCACCATTTACCCCAGACCCCCTGCCGTAAGGCCACCTCTGCGAGGTTGGGGAGGGTCACGAAAAGTGACCCTCCACCAAACTCTTAAACAGATTTGAGTACATTTCATTTTGGGGTAGCTACGCCCCTGAAGATGGTCGGTCCTGTATAAATATAACTGCTGTAATAGTTTGCATGCTCGTATTGGGTGTGGTAAATCAATGGGATCAAGCTCCGATCATGATCAGGTAAACAAGACTATAAAATTGGTATTTGTTGCTTCACTTGTCGGCTCGAAATCAGAAAATGTGTCCGAGAGAGGTGACATGTCTATCCACGGACTGTTGCTTCATTGAACTAATACTATAAAAATACAACTAAGCGTGTTGGACAAAGTGGGCATCGTCATGATTTCATCGAATGTAGCTTAAGTTTTATTGGTGGAGGAATCCGGAGTACCTGGAGAAAACCACCGACCTGCCCCAAGTCACTGACAAACTTCATCAACTAATGTTGTATCGAACACACCTTTAGCGGGATTCAAACTCACAATGTTAGTGGTGATAGGCACTGATTGCATATTATTAGGGTTATGGTGTTTAACGACACCTTCAACAATATTTCAGTTATATTTAGCGGTCAATTTTATGGTGGAGGAAAGTGGAGTACCCACAGAAAACCACCGACCTGCGGTCAGTCACAGCTGACAAACTTTATCACATAAAGCTGTATTAATTGTGTACACCTCGCCATGAGCAGATTGGAACTTACTACTTTAGTAGTGATAGGCATTGATTGCACAGGTAGTTGTAAATCAACTACCATACAATCACGACCACGATGGCCGTTATTACTTCGAAATAGCCTATTGTTATCAATTGTTTAATTTAATTCTGAAAGTTGACTTGCATTTCTTGACATGATAATAGAAACTGACATTACTGACCATATTTTTTTATTCAATTTCGGGAATGCAGTTTGGCTGTGAAACATTAAACTGATATAACAAACGGTTTAATATCACCGTCAGCAGGTCCATCCTTAGGATATGCGGGGCTCAATTAACAGAAGAACTTGCTTAAACTGCATATACAATATTACCAACAGGCTTCTGACTTTAATTAATTTGTATTGTTCAGCTTGAGAGTGCATCGGAAGTTTACAGACAAATAAACTCTTATCTAAATGCATTTAATCCTGAAATTTTAGGTTCAGGAAAAACATGTTCTGTTTTAATATGAGAAGCACTCGGATAAACTAATTAACCGCACCGGTGGTGTAATGGTTAGCGTGCTCGTCTCAAGTGTGGTAGATCGTGGGATCGAGTCCCGGTCAGGTCAAATAAAGGACTATAAAATTGGTATTTGTAGTAACTCCGCTAATCACACAGCATTGGTAAGGAGAAAGCGGACAAAACATTTATGGATGATTTCCACTTTAATTTGTCAAGGAAATAAAAGTACAAAGATGTACATATAGCATCTATCATCTTCAAATTGTCAGAAATAAAATATTCTCCCCCCACCCTCCCCCCATTCAATCATATGATATAAAACTTCAACATAGTACTTCAAATGCCTTAAATTAAGGACATAATTACAGATATGTTTAATACAAACAATAACATATGACAAAGTACTGAAAACAAACAAATAAAAATTAAGCAAATATCACGAATCGTTATTTTTTGTAAACAAAACTCAGACAAAATCCTAGATCTGAAGACATTTAAAAAAAAAATGCTTTCCAAAAAAAAAACTGGTCTGTCTTTTACAATATTATCTTGTACAAAATATGACTTTTATGCATTAACCATGAATATCATCCAATATAAAAATTAATTTTAGTAATAAACATGTTGTGGTTACTTATGTGTTAAGTTATTTAAACGATAAAACTTCAAAACATTGTTGAAAGTGGCGTAAATCACCATCAATTGTTTGAGATGAAATTAAAGGTAGTTGTTGACCATCACTGTTTAAAGTTTAGCTACAGTAGGTTCATTGTTAGCACTTCATACACATTATCACATACTTTTCTGTAATATTGACTTTCATCACTGTCATAATCAGATCTAAACCGCATCAGTGGTGTAATGGTTAGCGTCTCACCTCGAGAGTGGTAGATCGTAGGGTCATACCAAGGACTATACAATTGGTTTTGTTTGTTTGATGGTGTTTAACGCCACTTTCAAGAATATTTCAATTATATCGTGGTGGTCAGTTTTATTGGTGGAAGAAACAGGAGTACCCGGAGAAAACCACCGACCTGTCACAAGTCAATGACAAACTTTATCACATTATGTACACATCGCCCTGATCAAGATTCGAACTCACAACATCAGTGGTGATAGGCACTGATTGCATAGGTAGTTGTAAATCCAACAACCATGCGATCATGGCCAAGACTTGTGACTGCTGAGATGAAGTATGATCTTGTGATTGCAGAGATGAGGTAGGCACTTGTGACTGCTGTTATGAGTTAGGCACTTGTGACTGCTGTTATGAGGTAGACACTTGTGACTGCTGAGATGATGTAGGCCCTTGTGACTTCTGGGATGAAGTAAGCCCTTGTGATTGCAGAGATGAGGTAGGCACTTGTGACTGCTGTTATAAGGTAGGCACTTGTGACTGCTATTATGAGGTAGGCACTTGTGACTGCTGAGATGAAGTAGGACCTTGTGATTGCAGAGATGAGGTAGGCACTTGTGACTGCTGAGATGAAGTAGGACTCTGTGATTGCAGAGATGAGGTAGGTACTTGTGACTGCTGTTATAAGGTAGGCACTTGTGACTGCTGTTATGAGGTAAGCACTTGTGACTGCTGTTATGAGGTAGGACCTTGTGATTGCAGAGATGAGGTAGACCCTTGTGACTGCTGTTATGTGGTAGACACTTGTGACTGCTGTTATGAGGTAGGCACTTGTGACTGCTGTTATAAGGTAGGCCCTTGTGACTGCTGTTATGAGGTAGGCACTTGTGACTGCTGTTATAAGGTAGGCCTTTGTGACTGCTGTTATGAGGTAGGCACTTGTGACTGCTGAGATGAAGTAGGACATTGTGATTGCAGAGATGAGGTAAGCACTTGTGACTGCTGTTATGAAGTAGGACCTTGTGATTGCAGAGATGAGGTAGGACCTTGTGATTGCATCGATGAAGTAGGATCTTGTGATTGCAGAGATGAGGTAGGACCTTGTGATTGCAGAGATGAGGTAGGCACTTGTCATTGCAGAGATGAGGTAGACCCTTGTGACTGCTGAGATGATGTAGGCCCTTGTGACTGCTGAGATGATGTAGGCCCTTTTGACTGTTGAGATGAAGTAAACCATTGTGACTGCTGGGGTGAAGTAGGCCCTTTTGACTGCTGAGATGAAGTAAGCCATTGAAATTGCTGAGATGAAGTAAGCCTTTATGACTGCTGGGGTGAGGTAGGCCCTTTTGACTGCTGAGATGAAGTAAG
>MJUT01017713.1:565205-599875 GCA_002080005.1 Gigantidas platifrons | reverse complement strand
AAAAATATAGTATAATGTATTATAAAATTCGTTATATTTGTATGGAAGAGGTTAATGTGGTAAATCAATTTAGCTAAGAAACTGTTATTTACAAACGAATTACAACAAAAATTAGTTAAATGTGTTTAGCTTTCCGTTATAGAATTTGTTCATATTTTAACTTTTGACAAAGATGTCATAAAAAAATGCTAAGCTAGAATTTTTTAAATACTATTTCTAAATAAGGGAAGTAATTATTTTATTAATATGTATACATGTACATGTAATGTCTTTGCTTTGCTGTAGGGCATGTGTGCATTTAGTTAATTCATACTCACTTTAATAATAACATAAATTCAATGCTAATTTTCTTGTAGTATTAAAAGGTAAATATATTTTGTGTTTCTAAGGAATGTTATACTTTTCTTAAATGGAACTAAGTGCGAGAATGATATACACGCGTTTATCGTTAATTTTATACTTATTTTAGAGGAAATTCACACAAAAAGGAAAAGGTACACATTGTTGGTTACAGACAAATGATACAGAGAGGTAAACTTTAACTTAAATTAATAATGACAATGTCCAGAAGAATAACCAGCTTATAAAAGGGTCAGATTTCTGTCATTTTGTAGGGAATCAAAATAAGATCTTTAGGCCTAGAACTTTATCACGTTTTTACCAACGCATACATGGTCCTTTTTTTAGATGCTTGACCTCTGAATTATATTTTTGCTTTGTTTTGTTGATTGTTGTCAAAAGGACATTAATATCAACATACACTATTGTTCATTACCTAAAACCTAATTAATAGTGAACCCTGTTATACTACCAAGAACTATACATAGACCCAAACGCAAAAAATTAACCAAGTGGCTAGAGTGTAAAATGTAGGTCATGGTGATCTAGTTACTGGTGCATCCCCTTGTTCTATTCAAGATCTATCATAGCCACTAACAAAATATCATGGTTTTACAGTATGCAGGATATGGACCTAAGCGCAAAAACTAAATCGGCATGTGCGTACGGACGAGCAAGTGTCAATCTAAATCTCCACTTTCTTGATAAGTTATCTTGTGCTAAGTATAGCCTCACAATTGCTTGGACTATGTCTGATGTATTGTTAGAAATTCTCGGCATGGAATTAGACTCCCTCTTTATTAACTTTCTGTTTACATTTTTTTTTATTATGTCATCTTTTTTCCCTTTAATTGTCGTGTTCGTGTCCATATATTCATACAATCTGATAGTAACAATAGTTTGCATATGTCGGTGACATGGGAGGGTCCAGCTTTTTATGTTAGAGGGGCGTAAAAATAGTCACGGGGTCCTCAGCGAGTCCTTCGATGTGACGATTACTGGCATCATCTACTTCAAGCTCGATA
Organism: Gigantidas platifrons; assembly: GCA_002080005.1. Classification (NCBI taxonomy): domain Eukaryota; kingdom Metazoa; phylum Mollusca; class Bivalvia; order Mytilida; family Modiolidae; genus Gigantidas; species Gigantidas platifrons. The sequence continues at coordinate 598,511 of MJUT01017713.1, read as the reverse complement.
TCAGCACGGTGCAAATTGCGATAGCCCAAAGGACCAAACCAATGCACTGTAAACCACAAAAATGTGTCGTTTCCCCCAGTACTACGATGTTCCATTCACATAATTGATTGATTTATTTTTGGTGTTTTAACGCCACTTTCAGCAATATTTCAGCTATATCATGGCGACCAGTTTTAGTGGTGGAGGAAGCCGGAGTACCCGGAGAGAACCGCCGACCATGGGCAAGCAACTGGTAAACTTTATCACTTGCGACTGCGAGTCGAGTGCACCCTTTTAAGCTCACCTGGCCAAAGGCCATGTGAGCTTTTGTAATCACTTGGCGTCCATCGTCCGTCACATTTAAATCTTCTCCTCAGAAACCACTGGGCCAATTGCAAACAGCACTACTCCATGGGCTATTGTAAATTGAAAATCTATAATTTGGGGGGTTCACAGGAGTTATCGTTTGTGTATTTGTTGTTGTTGAATCTCTTGATTCTGTTGATTCATTCTGGTCTTTTGACAATTTCACTCTTTTAGGAGGGTGTAACCAAAGTCCTTCATGTTTAATCAGTTCTAAAATGAGACCGAAATCATATCAATCATAAAAACCCAGTGACCATTCTACCCTTAAACGCAACAGATAAACCGAGGGGCTAACAATTTATATCGAAAATAGAGTTTACTGTCTTTACAGTGAAATTATTATATCCCCTAACGTCTTTGTATGCCTATTAAGTTGGTGTTTTAGCATTTTTAGACATGTCATTGGGCACGTCCAATGCTCTCATTTTCATATTAATATTTTAGTTTTCTTTGTGGGTCTGTCTTTAATTGTTCTGTGTTATTTGTGTGACTTTTTTTCTTGACTTTGTCACGTTCTTTTACATGTTTTCACAATCATGATAATATTGTTCAAACTGTTTAGCATCATCGATTCACCTTCTGAAACTGGAATCGTTTCTTTACACTCTCAAAGGAATCGTTTCCAGAATAGATGTTTTATTCGACTGATCGGAAAAGAGGCGTTTCTTTGATTTTTGTAAATCACCAATTTTTCGGAAATTTACTGAAAAAAGTAATCGACAAAATACGAATGTATAACAAGGACGGTACCAGATTGCAAAATAAGGGTGATAATTTAATTGTCTGTCTCATATTTTGAACATTAAAGTGATTTATGTACGACACACTCACCTCACCGTTTACAGTGTCACAGATTTCGTCCAGAAGATATGTCAACTAACCCTTTTCAAGCTATTTTGAGTTACTATGATGATTGAAATGTTCCTTGAACTGCTCAGAAAAGTCTTACATACCTTTTGTTTTCATATCAATCAGTTTGAAATGCATGTTGTCTGAACATAACTCCGAAAGGTTGCGTTTCCTGATTCGGAAAGGAGGCAAGAACGCCGATTTAATCGGAAAGGAGTCGTTATGAATATACACCGTGGTATTGTTTAAGGAAATGGGCGATCAGATAGAAAAATAGACAAAATCCGGATTTCGTATCTATTATTCATAACGTAAAACTACCGGCAAAACATGAATTATAGAATTTGACTTTTTTAAATCTTTTAGGACAGCATACAAAGTGTCCCTGTCACCTCTCTCTTAGTTCTATGGTGTCACGGTGTATATTCAAAACGCAACATTTCAGATCAATCGGCGTTCCACGGTACGTTTCAGATCGGAAAACGCCACATTTCGGGAAAAAAAATGGAAAAACTTAAAGCAATGCTGATCGAAAAATGAAAAATGGGCAACAATGAAAGGTAATTTTGAGTAAAACAAATGGCTTATGGAACTCCTATAACATTATTGTTTTATACAAAGACACAAATAAATAAGGCAGATTGTTATTTTTCTTACATTCACACCTAAAATCTGACGTCTTCGATTCATCCTCGCACGATAATATGTTGTTAATGTTTCTCCCCCCCCCCCCATAGACTGAATACTTTATAATCAGTGTTTTACCAGTAATTATTTTATTTTACCCACGCTTGCCAATATGATTTTTGTTTTATAAATTACTGATTCAACTTATCTTCCCTTATCCTTATCTTATTATTATCTATAATGAGCACCTTTACGAGAGAGAGAGAGAGAGAGAGAGAGATTTGTCTTGCCTTGTATTACATGTATATTATTGTCTTATCTTTTCTCTTTATTAATTTGTATTATTCTGATGTTATTGTGTGTATCTATGTTGAGGAGAGCTGCTAGTAGCCTCTGGCTGTATGTATCCTCTTGAAATAAATAAAGAATTAAATTAAATCCTCGCACGTTTTGTAGAAATAAAAGAAAATAAACGCAGCAATGTAGTTGATCAACCATCAAATTGTTGAAAAACATTAAAGTATCTTTGTATATACATATATTTTTATCATCGATCAAAATAAAACCGTAAAACACAGCCAAATATTTATTTTTGGGGAACGCAACATTTCAGATCTAATGAAATGACCGCTCGAAATGGAAACGTTACTCTACAGATTTATAGAGAACGCTTCTTTCAAGATTTCAAAAATAAAAAAAATATATATATATCACATTCTATTTCACAAATACCTCGTGTGTCTTTGTTTAATCGGTGGTTATTTACATGAAAATATATTATATCAGTAAAACTACAAGAGGAAATATGTGAAACATAAAAAGAAAGGGGTTCTTAGGCCTGTATCTGTATACGAAATCCTCGATCCACTCCTTTACGAATTCAAAGTTATATACAGCACTGACATTCCAAAATATAGATTGAGTTTGTTTCTATAGGTTCCTTAAAGATTCTAAATCTAAAAAAAAACTTTCTATGATTGCAGAAAATCTGAACTACAGTATCGTTTCCTTAATCTGAACAGAAGCGTTATACAGATCAGCAAGAAATTGTCGTTTGTAGAACAGTTCTCGGTAAATTTATAAAATAAAATAAATATTTAGTAGTTTTATATACTACTAAGTTACACATACATTTTTGTACATTCATATTTGTTTATTCGTTTTATTTGTTGTATCAACTCATTTTCTACGACAATCACGGTAGATTATGGGCTCAGTAGAATCTGGGTTCCTTCAAATTAGATGTTATATTTGAAATAGGTATGGGTTGCTCGGAGTCAGGAAAATATCCGAATGGAACGAAGTGTCATACCAGTCGAACTAGGCCTAAATAAATCTTAAACTACTGAGTAGGTTATGAACAAGAGATTTCAGGGTAAACAGACAAAACTGCTTTATTGGATCTGGCGGCCATGTTGAATTTAGAATCGGCGTCAATGATCAGGTTCACCAAAGGAAAATTAAAAGAATAGCAATCTGAGGTTGTGGTTATGGCGTTTAACGCCACTTTCAACAATATTTCAGTTATATTTTGGCGGGTCAGTTTTTTTGGTGGAGGAAACTGTAGAACCCGGAGAAAATCATCGCAAGTAACTGACAAACTTTGACAAGTTAATAACAATGACAAACATTCATAGTTTTTGGGGGGTTATTATCAACAGGATATCCTTATATTGAATAGGACATATGTCAGACATCAATACAATAGTACTTGGCAGTGTACAGGATATCCTCTTGTTTACTAGTATACACACATATATACAATTCTTGGCTATAATACAATACTAAAGTATATGTCATTAATCTTTATTATTTGTGGGATATAATTTGGGTGATGTTTAAATAAACCTGATATTTACACAATATTTTGACAGTCGAATCTTGTTACATGTATCAAGGATTTATATAGTATAAATCCTTGCATGTATCTAGAATTTGGATAAGTAGTATTCTTTTATAAAATTTGTAAAATCACAATCCCAATGTAATAAGGGTATGCAGACATTTTAAACAGAAGGGTTTCCCATTTTTTAAAGCCTTTTCAATAATATCAAGCTAGTAGAGGTCATCAACCAGTATCGCTCATGAAAGCTGTACCCCATTGTTGCATATATTCAATCTTAGACTGAATTGGATTCTAAATACCTTGGGGTCTTAATTGTATATGAAATCGGAGGTGTATAAGTTGGGGTGCAACTTTTAGGGTGAACATGAAAACGTGGGGTGTCAAGCATTTGAAATGGACCCTAAAATGAGATGCAAGTTTCAGTAGAATACCAAAAAAGTGGAGGAGCTTCAAGAGAGAACTGACAAGCAAAATAAAACGTATTTGTTATTTACCTTCTAAGCATACATTATTGAGACCCTTAACATTAAATATCGTGATTTTCTGAACATTTTTGCTTCCAGTCCCCCTTGCATGCGGCTCATATGCCCCTGCAAAGAAAGGGCTATACCGGGGCCACCATTATCAAGTGATAAAGGAGCAACAAATATCAATTTTATAATCTTTGGTTTGATCCGACCGGGACTCAAAACTGTGATCTACATCACTGTTGAGGTGAGCACACTAACCATTACACCCATGATGCTGTTATAAGTACCCTTAATGTTTATTACAGGGTAAAAATAGAACCATTAACAACTTCCTCTGGGTGACCTTCCAAGGAAACACTGAAATAGGGTCACAATTGACAAGTGGCCACTATATACAGGTTTAATTAATATGAAAATGCACTATGATTGGAAAGTAAAATAAGGTCACATAATACAAGTTATTGCTTAATAGAGGTCACTAAAACAGGTTGGGCCGCTGTGGTCGTGATCAGTGCCTACCATCACTACAGTTGTGAGTTCGAACCCCCGTTCATAGTGAGGTGTACTCGATACAACACTATGTGATCAAGTTTGTCAGTGACTTGCGAAAGGACGGTGGTTTTCTCTGTCTACTCCAGTTTCCTCCACAAAAAAACTGACTGCCACGATATAGCTGAAATATTGTTGAAAGTGGTGCTAAACACCATAACCCTAAACCCCAACCTATCTTTTTGTAATAAACAAACTAAAGATAAGTATTTACTTTTAATCATCATGGTAACTGTATATACATACAAGGTATAGCTATTTTTAACATGTTATTTTGGCTCAAAATTCTGTACAGTAACAACATCATACAACAATTATTATAAATATATATTACTTTACTACATTTTATCTACATAAACAATATACAGTTAATAAATCCAACTTGTCAAGATTTATATCTACATCTAATATTATTGTACTGTCAAATTTACATCTACAGCAATGTGCCAAAAGTTTAAAAAAATTCTCCCGATATTGTTTCTTATTGGATTTTCATGAAACTTGTACCACTAATAAGAATTTACAAAAAAATGATATGGTTAATACATACATGTACAAATGTTGAAGTATTAATAAGTTAAACACAAATTGGAAATTTTAACCTTACTGGGTTTGTAACAAGAGTAACACGACAGGTGCCACTAGTGGAGCAGGAACTGCTTACCTTTCAGAGCACCTGAGTTCACCACCAGTTTTTAGTGTGCTTGTGTTCTTCGTTCTTTAGTTTTTCTTTGGTATCTTCAAACTTTCATTACTTTAAATATATAGTAAACTGTGACATCAGAGATTCAATTTGTGTTTAATTCACCAATACTAGTTGACAATGAGAAAATAAAATAATTTTAATATTGCACAATGCAACTGTAAAATATACTATTTTTAGTGGGTTTTTTTTTTATATTTCATTTCATTTCAAGTTGGGACAAGAAACAAACTCCTTGAGATTTTTTTTTAAGGTAATTTTGAGAACTTGACTGACTTTTAGCACACTATTGTAATTACACAGTATTCTGATATAGAACAAACCTGACATCAGGATATTTTTACAATATTATTTTGGTTGGATTTCATAGAGTGCAAATCCAGAATATATAGGTTATAAAGACATTCACAAATGTTATACCCACAATGCACTTTAACAGGGACTATTTCAAAACAAAAATAATTTGGTAAAATAATTTGAATTAAATTAGTAAAATATGTTCTATTTGAAGTTTTTCTTTGTGAAGATACTTTCTGTTATTATCATTTTAATTGAAATCTTCTTATTTGGTTTTAAGATTATCAATGATTCCCAATATGTAAATTCTTAATTCTCAATCGTCAGGGTTCATCAACCATAGACAAACTTACCAGTAGCTAATTGCAAATTAAACAACAATTTGATTGGATGGTTTTCAAAATAGGAAGAACCAATCAAAATGTATCAATACAGGAAAACAATCATATTTTAAACATTCTATTGGCACACAGATTTACAAGCAAGGTTTGTAGACAAAATTAGACATACAAAACCTGACAAGTGAGGATGGTAAATTCTGACATTACAAGCAAATCACAAAACTGGTACCCAGTTCCTTCACATTTATACAAGACTGGTACCCAGTTCTTTCACAGTTATACAAAACAAAAGGGAGATAATTATAAATTGGTTAATTCCTTACGGTTACAAGAGTGCAATTATTTACAATGCATTTTCCATAGGGTAGTCATATAGAAAAAAATACTATTAAAAAAAACTACAATTGGTAATCAAATTTGGTTTTCAGTTTATGAAAGAAGACATGCAAAAGTTTTTTTTTCCAAAAAAAAAAAATATATGCGTTTTGCGGCTCTTCTATCCATAAATTTCAGTTGAAATGGAAGCTTTCTAATTCCGCACTAAATTCAAGTAGCAAAAAATTCAACACCCAATCCAAATTAAAAAATAAAAATCCACTTCATTTTTGTTTTATTCTTACTAAAATGCTCTTATATTTTAACAAAAGTGATTCAGCTTCCAAGAAAAAAACTTTTCAAGTACACATTCATCCAATCAGATTCCCCTTTACTCTTAATACGTTCCTCTGTCTTCGGGTCAAAATCTTACCGGTGCATTGTAAACAAATAATTGAGCTATTGTAACCTTATCTCTTCAGTAATATACAAGACAAAAGGGAGATTATTATAAATTTGTTAACTCTTGATCTATCTCACAAAAGGTACAACAGATTGTTCCTATGACGACAGGTCACATTAGTTGTATCTTTTGCTATTTTTTTTTTTTTTTTTACTTTAAATGTACGTCATTGTATGCTAATAAAAAAAATGTTATTGTATAATATGCTAATTAATTAGTAAACCAGTAAACTCTTTATAGCACCATATCACACAGCTCTACTCTTTAAATCTTGAGTTCTGGCATTTTTTCAATAGATTATGAACTTTTTGTGGGATATCTAATCTCATCACACTCATAAAATTGTGTGCAGCGACTTGACGTCTCTGTTAGAACACTTGAGGGTGAAGTGGGTGAAAATCTTTGAAATGTCCCAAGAGCTTCTGGTTATTTTAAGTGTTTCTTACCTCTGTACTACATGTTCCCAAGCTTTAGTAAAACAAATGTACTGCTCAAAGATCTTTAAAAAGATGTAATCAACATGTTTGGAATGAAATATTGAAAATCAAACCCTGTATAGATCAGATACAGTAGAAAGGGAGCTCTGTACGTGTGCATATACAAGAAAATGTTTGATTATTTGTGAAAATAAATGCTAATTTCCAAAGACTGACTGGGCGATTAAAACATACTTTAAGAGTAGAAGTAGGGCAAATTCATTGAAACCATTTTTTGAGGGGGAATAAGTCACCCACTTCATCTGGTTTGATGGACCCTGGGATACATCAGTTTTTATTTTGATTTTTAACATCAAATCATGAAATTCAGAGCATCACCAACTTCAATGTAAAACAGAGAGTAAACAGCAAAATATCAAACTAATATTTTGATGTACATGTATTACTAAACATTTTATATTTCAAAAGTATGCCAACAAAAAACAATAACATGTTAACAAATACTTGGACTAGAAGACAATGCTATGTGAGAATGGAAGATACACAACAAAACATTTGCATTTTCATGAAAATTAAATAAGATTTTTTTCTTTTTTTTTTCAAGAAAATTAATTTTACTTTAAAAAAAAAAACAACTGACATGCAGTGGCATATCCAAAAATAGTGTAAAAAAATAAAAAGTAAAATTATATGATATGATAAATGTTAAAAAAATAAATAAACACGAAAAGAGAAATATAATTAAATGATATATGTACATGTATATGATAAATTATGAAAAAGAAAGCTTAAACAGCGATGGTGAACAATTTAACCAATCTCAACAAAACAAACGACCACCTCTGACCTAAAATCATTGACCACAAGAAAGACCATGACACATGCTTATGGAAATCTAGGTCCTGACTAGATGGGACAGGTACAAATATGTGGCAGGGCTAAATATAACATGAAATGTTTAATACTATATATGCATTGATCGACAATATCACTGCCAACCACAAAATAGTGGTTAACAACAATATGACCACAAACCACAAAATAGTGATGGTCAACAACTGATCGCAAACCACAAAATAGTGATGGTCAACAATCTGATCGCCAACCACAAAATACATGTAGTGATGGTCAACAATCTGATCGCAAACCACAAAATAGTGATGATCAACAATCTGATCGCAAACCACAAAATGGTGATGGTCAACAATATCACCAAAAACCACAATAAAACTTGTGGTGAAAGGCACCAATTACATATGTGTATGTAAATCTAACCATGATACAATCCAAATTTTGGATGTCACTCTAAAATTATTATCAATCACAGACAACAGTGACAATCGTGAATGTAAACAATCTACAACACAAACAACAACAAATCAAATCATTTCTTTTCATGTTTTTTTTACGTGAAAAGTCAAAAACAGAAAAAAATAAACATAACAGTTTCTGAAAAAATCCTGTCAATTGAATATACTGAAACAATCTGTTTTAACACATCGAAAAAATAAACACATCATCACACGCTTATCAATAGTGCTTGTATATTGCGGTAAATTTGTTTTCACAAGAGGAAAATTTTGAACATCGAAAATTCGAAAATTACAAAATGACTCCTTCTTCCAAATTTGGTTATTTTAAACTGTTCTCTTTAAAATTATATCTTACATAACAGCCTTAAATAGTACATACGTCTTAAAACCTACTTACTATCTTACATAACAGCTTAAATAGTACATACATCTTAAAACCTACTTACTATTGGTTAATACAAAGAAAACTAAAAACGATCAGTGATTAATTACTTAATTACATTGTACATTTCAAAACAACATTTCATTAAAATAAATAAATAATCCCACAATGTAAAACAAACAAACATATCTATATATACATCATTAAAATGTGCACTGTTTAATTTTTATAGTTTCAATGTTTTTTGTTAAAAAAAGCCCAACATTTTTTGTTTGTTAATAAATAGTGATTGTCTAATAACATTAAAATTTAACAAAAGTTGTAGTTGAACCATCAATAACAAAATAAAACATAATTAGTAGCACTAACTCGTACTTATATCAGAATTTGATCTAGAAACATCAGCCATATTGTCTATATTAGATAGTGAACTTGACTGTGATGTTGATTTCAAACATGATCGACAGGAACCTTCTAACATGCTAACGTTAGAATTTGATCTAGATAGAGACGGAACTTCTAACATACTAATATTAGAATTTGATCTAGATAGAGACGGAACTTCCAACATACTAACGTTAGAATTTGATCGTGATCGAGACGAAACTTCCAATAATCTTTTACTGGTACTTGACCTTGCTCCAATGAATGAATTTGATCTTGATCGTGGAGAGCCTTCAAATGTCACTTTATAAGAATTAGACCGTGATCGTGAAACCCCCTCAAAACTTTCTACATGGGTAGTGTTATGATTCGTATCACTGTGGTGCTTTATTAAATCTGGTATGTTTAAAATCTCGTTAATAAAATCCTCCGTTTCCTGTTCTATTTCTGGCTTCATTTCCATGTAGGAATCCCAAGATAAATCTTGTGTAGAGGTGTCGCTCTCCTCTGACTTTGTCGTGGTCGGTAAATTGACCGGGAAATTGATGTCAGTGTTATCTATGTCAAATATTTCTTCAAAGTTATAAGATTTTGAGTCATCTTCGTCTTTGTAATAATATGCCATTACAGACTCCATTTCATCAGAAATGTGTAGACATTGCTCAAATGTGTCAAACACCTGTTGGTTATGAAGCATGCTTTCTTTCATGGCCGACACATCAGTGTCCACAGCTTCACTTTGTCCATGACTATTAGATTCCATCGATATTTTGTCAATATTCATATGGTCCATGTGACTTTCAATTTGTCTTAGAGAATTAATGGATTTCCCTAACTTCGTTTCAAAATCTACAGCAAATCCTATATTTAGATTTCTAACAACAGGTTCAGTTGGTTGTGGTTGATAAGGATTACTTGACATTAAAACATTTTCTGCTACATCTTTGTTAAGGTTGAATTCTGTAATAGCCAACTGACAAGTAAATCTGAAAGAGAAAGTAAACAATGATCAAATAATACTAAAAATATAAATAGACAAGAGACAGGTGAAAACCAGCTAATACTAAAATAAGATAGACAGACAGGTTAAAACTAGTTTATACTAAATAAGATAGACAAACAGGTTAATAACATATTACATAGACAGACAGACAGACAGACAGGTGAAAACTAGTTTATATTAAAAATAGATAGACAGACAGACAGGTGAAAACCAGTTTATACTAAAAATAGATAGACAGACAGACAGGTGAAAACCAGTTTATACTAAAAATAGATAAGACAAGACAGACAGGTGAAAACCAGTTTAAACTAAAAATAGATAATAGAGACAGGTGAAAACCAGTTTATGCTTAAAATAGATAGACAGACAGGTGAAAACTAGTTTATACTAAAAATAGATCGAAAGACAGACAGGTGAAAACCAGTTTATACTAAAAATAGATAGACACAGGCGAAAACCAGCTGATCCTAAAAATATACAGACAGACAGGTGAAAACCTGTTTACACTACAAAAAATCTAGCAGGGTTCGACATTAACGGTTGTCCGATTGCCTGGGGCAAGTGAAATGCGTCTTCGGGCAAGTGAAAACGGCACCCAACTTATCTGATCGGGAAAGTGAAAATGATTCTGTGATATGTTCGGGTCGTTATATTTTATTACTGATAAATAAAATAAACACTGGCCGTGTGTCTTCTAACTCTGATATGGAGATTTTTGTTATCGTAAACAATTACAGTCATTTTCAAAATTCGCGGAGATGAAGTGCAGCCATGCTTTTTCAATGTTTTTTCCACCTGTCAAGGTCATTGATCTAGATCGCCAAAGTGCTTAAGATATCGGTAAAATGACCATGATCTAAAACGTGTACATGATGTAGTGTGTATAAAATGGCCACCGGTGGTGTGCCCAGTGGAACTATTCTGGCTGTTCATTTACAGAAATGTTCACATTTATCAAATGAAACAAGAGTGATGCAAAATGTTTAACCTTCATGATATAAAATGTATTTTCTGAACTTCATGGGAAAGATAGCAAAACCCTGATTTGCAATATCTCTTGAGTTTATATATATATAAAAAAAAAAAAAAAAATATTAAAAAAAACCCTGCCTACTGGCCCTTAAAATTTTCCCTATGTTAGGAGAAACCAACAATCAATTTTATTTGGCGTAAGGAACATTTATACTTAAATTTTCTAAAAAAAAATAGCCAAATGATGCACTAACACGATGTCCACATCATAAGGTGTAAATAATTAATATAAGGGGTTATTCTACTCTATGAACAGTCATTGTAGATTGCATAGTTCTGCACTACATGCATATATGGCACTTAAGAATTTGGGCTCGTAGTTTACAGTTTCGGGCAAGTAAAATCAATATGGCACTTGCCCGAATGGACAAATTGGTCAAAAAATTAATATTGAACCCTGTCTAGTAAACAATTTTTTTGCTGCTTTGAAGAAAATTCAACTTTGATTAGTGATAATATTTTGAAGAACTTTTTGTAATCTTTATATAACAGAGGTTTCTACAAACAAATCTGTACTATCCACAGGACTTTGGACATGTCAGATATATTAAGTCTTATTATTACTTTATTTTTAATGTAACAAAATAAAATTCATTCAAAATATGGATTAAATGTTATAAAGCACAGATTGTGATGTAACCCAACCTTCCTAATTAGTGTGAGTATAAATTACGGATAAAGACGTGTACACACCTGGCTGTATATCTCCTCTTTCTGTTGGCCATCTTGGCAGACACTGAGTGAAATATATCCTTAATTTCTCTGTACATCTGAACAGCATCTTGAGGTAGAGATGGTAAATATTCCAACAATCTACAAACAATAAGTCATTTGTTTAATTTAATTATTGATAAACAAGGATTTCAAACACCCGCTTGAATTGAGTTTTCTTTTATGACATATTAAGGAATAACAGTAGTTTCCAACACCAATTGGTGATCTGACGGTGACAAATGCAGTTTTACGGGTCATGTGGATCGGAACCTGTAAATCCAATATTTGCCACCGTCAAATCCATAATAGAGCATGACAGGTCTTCTGATACAATACAATGCAATTCCTATGCATAACAAAAAAACGTTTTTCTTTTGAGCAGTGAAATGGTTCTAAATATGATACCAAATATTATTGATGAATTTGACACATTAACTGTCATAGCAGAACATGATGCTATATATGTATCAACACTTCCAGAGCATAACATAACATTGGATATTTTCTTGGCTATTTATGCACCTCAGATCTGAATAAATATCACATTAAAACTAGTTTTTGAGGTAGGTGATGCTTTTTATTTGATCATTTTGCAATAACATGTTAGATTTCAAGAATTCAATATGGCTGCTCATTGAAAGTAGAACCCTTAGTTACGAAATATCAATAGATGATTTGACAGTTAACAGTAGCCAATGAAATTACATTTACATTAAAGTTGTTTTAGAATAATATTTGGACTCTAGATATGAAATGACTTGCTATAAGGGAGATAATTCAGTGATAGTTGTTCTTTGAAATAGAGTTACTGCCCTTTAACAAGACTGTTTAGATATTTTTTTTACCATTGAGTACATTTACAAGTAAAACCCACACCATTTTAAATATAATGCCCAAATGATCAAAATAAATGTAACATTAGACAAAACTCATACATTTCTCTTTGATCAAACATCCATATGTATATGAACTATTTTTTCTTTGTTTAACATACCTTACAACAGAGTTATAGACTAGATCAATTGGTAACAGCCAGGGTGTGGCTAAAACTCCCATAAATCTTAATGTCCTGGACTGGTGAATATAAGACTGGAAATTCTTACTCATGGCAGATTGGAACGCTGCAAAAAGTGTCAATATAATTAAGATATATACATAAAACTATAAAGAAAAACAACCTTATGATTTCTGTGTTTGGTTAGGTACAAAATAGAAAATGTTTATGATAATAAGGCCAGGACATTTTAAATGAACTCAAACAAACACAAACAAGTCTGGTTTGTCTACAATCTATCAGAGAGTGAAGACCTACAGAAAAATCATCATGTAAAATGTACCATGGAGAGAATTCTGACTAAAACATGTTTACTCTACTCTATTATTACTCAAAGCAGAGCAAGAAGAAATATATATTTTTGTATTTACTCTTAAATTCTGAGTGAAAAAGCATTGGTGGTTTAATGGTTAAATGTGTGGGTTTGCTCATTTAGTGTTAAGCAACAATCACTGACACACTCAATTATGTGTGATCTTACATTCTAATATGACGTCCTTCAAACGCTTTGAATCCAAACCCGTGGTAAAAATAATATATACCTACACCCATTGTAATTTATGACGTCATCGACAATTTATAACGATATTTTACCAATTTTTACATATTAGAATCGAAATAATTCATGGAAGCCATATGTATATATTGTTTTTACCACGGGTAGGCCCTTTATGTCAGCTTTTTACCCCTCGCTAACGCTCGGGGTAAAACTTCATGACATAAAGGGCCTACCTGTGGTAAAAACAATATATACATATGGCTTCCATGAATTATTTCTTAATTTTACTTTGTTCATTTGCTGTTTGAGAATAAATATCTCACAGTAATATCACATCAGATGAAGCATTAGATGAGAGAATAGATACCTCACAGTAATATCACATCAGATGAAGCCTTAGATGAGAGATCAGATGAGAATAGATATCTCACATTAATATCACATCAGATGAAGCCTTAGATGAGAGATCAGATGAGAATAGATATCTCACAGGAATATCACATCAGATGAAGCCTTAGATGAGAAATCAGATGAGAATAGATATCTCACAGTAATATCACATCAGATGAAGCCTTAGATGAGAGATCAGATGAGAATAGATATCTCACAGTAATATCACATCAGATGAAGCCTTAGATGAGAATAGATATCTCACAGGAATATCACACCAGATGAAGCCTTAGATGAGAATAGATATCTCACAGTAATATCACATCAGATGAAGCCTTAGATGAGAGATCAGATGAGAATAGATATCTCACAGTAATATCACATCAGATGAAGCCTTAGATGAGAGATAAGATGAGAATAAATATCTCACATTAATATCACATCAGATGAAGCCTTAGATGAGAGATCAGATGAGAATAGATATCTCACAGTAATATCACATCAGATGAAGCCTTAGATGAGAGATCACATGAGAATAGATATCTCACAGTAATATCACATCAGATGAAGCCTTAGATGAGGCCTTAGATGAGAGATCAGATGAGAATAGATATCTCACAGTAATATCACATCAGATGAAGCCTTAGATGAGAGATCAGATGAGAATAGATATCTCACAGTAATATCACATCAGATGAAGCCTTAAATGAGAGAATAGATATCTCACAGTAATATCACATTAGATGAGAGATCAGATGAGAATAGATATCTCACAGTAATATTACATCAGATGAAGCCTTAGATGAGAGATCAGATGAAGCCTTAGATGAGAATAGATATCTCACAGTAATATCACATCAGATGAAGCCTTAGATGAGAGAATAGATATATCACAGTAATATCACATTAGATGAGAGATCAAATGAGAATAGATATCTCACAGTAATATCACATCAGATGAAGCCTTAGATGAGAGATCAGATGAGAATAGATATCTCACAGTAATATCACATCAGATGAAGCCTTAGATGAGAGATCAGATGAGAATAGATATCTCACAGTAATATCACATCAGATGAAGCCTTAGACGAGAGATCAGATGAGAATAGATATCTCACATCAGATGAAGCCTTAGATGAGAGATCAGATGAGAATAGATATCTCACATCAGATGAAGCCTTAGATGAGAGATCAGATGAGAATAGATATCTCACAGTAATATCACATCAGATGAAGCCTTAGATGAGAGATCAGATGAGAATAAATATCTCACAGTAATATCACATCAGATGAAGCCTTACATGAGAGATCAGATGAGAATCGGCTGAAACACAATATAGGGCTCTTATTCAAAAGCAGTGTGCTATGTGCAATATTAACCTACTTCCATTGAATTTAAAGGTATCACTCTAATATCATGTTTTGGATGGTGAAACACAGAAATTGCATACAAAATTTCAAGAAGATATCTCTCATAGTTTTTGAGTAACAAGCAAAAGGGTACCGAAAAATTTGCACAAATAAGGCGTTATGCTGTTGCACTTGAAATTTGTTTATATTTACATCAAAATTTACTTTTCAAAATAGGAAAACAACAAAACTATTTTAATATAAATCTTTAGAAAAATTAATCAGGATTAATTTGATACCAAATTCATGAAAATCGGACATCAATTGGAGAAATTATCAGGCTTTATCCAAAAGGTATATTTCTATCAGAAATCTGTAGGGTCCGTAACCAGTAAAAAAAATCTTCTAGAAAACACTGTCAAAAGATTGATATTTTTATGTTTGAAGATGTAAAATACACAGAGTAGTTATAATCAGTCAAAATATGAACAATTGTAGACAGAATAAAAACTGCAGAACAGAAAATATGGTTACGGACACTACAAAAACCATGTAACCATATTTAAGGGTGTAATTATAATCTTGTGTGAATAAATGTTAATTAAAAAGAGAAATAACAAGTAATTCTGAGTAATATTAACATCATACCAACTTCAGACATCATAGATCATAGAAAACATGTTGCTTTTAAGAATAACAGTACTTGAATGTTCAGCTTTGCTGCAACACTGAATTGCCCTTTATTGTGTTTTACCCGAATAGATATCTCACAGTAATATCACATCAGATGAAGCCTTAGATGAGAATAGATATCTCACAGTAATATCACATCAGATGAAGCCTTACATGAGAAATCAGATGAGAATAGATATCTCACAGTAATATCACATCAGATGAAACCTTAGATGAGAGATCAGATGAGAATAGATATCTCACAGTAATATCACATCAGATGAAGCCTTAGATGAGAAAATAGATATCTCACAGTAATATCACATCAGATGAAGCCTTAGATGAGAATAGATATCTCACAGTAATATCACATCAGACGAAGCCTTAGATGAGAAAATAGATATCTCACAGTAATATCACATCAGACGAAGCCTTAGATGAGAATAGATATCTCACAGTAATATCACATCAGATGAAGCCTTAGATGAGAGATCAGATGAGAATAGATATCTCACAGTAATATCACATCAGACGAAGCCTTAGATGAGAGATCAGAAGAGAAGTCTACTTCGAGCAAAGCATATTGATCATGACAGTAGTATATTTAAAAGAAAGAGGAACAGAAGTTTTACAAATGCAGCAGAATGCAAATATGAATTTGTACATACCCTCAACAACTATTGGAGGGAGACTATCAACGAGTGCTCCTTTCTGTTTTATTTTACATTCTTCACAATCATCCTCATCACAGCTATCATCAGAGCCCTCCTCCTCATCAATATCCTCACACTCCTCTGTAGATACTAGAATGAGAGGTGGTGAATTTTCCTCTACAGATACTATAGAAGACTTCACTGTCAAGTGTCTAGAACAAGTTATTAGCTCTGTGAAAATAACCAAAATTTTATATAAAAACAAAAACAAACATACATACAAAAAAAACCACCGGGAACACTTTTATAATATGACCACTGGTGGTGGCCATCTTGGATTTCTATTTCTAACGGATATGAAATACATTTGTAAAGTACCATAGATTACCCATTATGTACATGTAGCTTGTGTGAGGTCTAGTGATTTATCAATCATTACATTACATACATGTACTTGTAGTTTACTTTTACTCCACGATAAAATAGGAGTAAAATCTTGAATTTCTCCAATAAAGTCAATCCAATGATCATTAATGTAGAATTGGGATTCAAAAACAGTTCTGTAGTTTTTGACATTTTTTTTAGCCTTTTCTCCCTGGAGTCCTATGTTACACTACATCTAAAACAAGGCCTGACACCAATTGAAGGAATGAACATTTTTACATGTAGCCACTCAATCAATGTAGATTCTAAGAAGAAAATTTCAGCCAATCAGAAGAAGTACTGGTACTGATCTATCTTGGATTTTTAATCATCACCAAAAATCAGAAAGAATTGGTAGTTTTGGAAGAGAATAAAATGGCTGATACTTTCAGAAACTGGTAGACTAATATATCATAGGGGCAGTCATGGTCATGATAATATGATAATTGGATTGACAACTATCTATGCAATCAGTGCCTATCACCACTGATGTTGTGAGCTTGAATCACGCTCAGGCGAGGTGTACTCGATACAACATTATGTGATTAAGTTTGTCAGTGTCTTGTGACAGGTCGGTGGTTTTCTCCATGTACTCTGGTTTCCTCCACCAATAACTGACCACCACGATATAACTGAAATATTGTTGAAAGTGGCATTAAACCACATAAACCTAACCTATTTGCTTCTTATAAAATATCTAACAAAGAATGGTAAGAGCTATGAGTAAATTTATTTAAATTGACAAACTGGCATTTTCTAGTTACTCACCATTTCTTTGAAGGAATCTTAGACAATCATCAAATCCTTGTTTACACATATCACTAAGGATTTCTGGTTTACATGGAAACAAGGTCCTTGTAAGTCTGTACAAATTCTTCCCCGACATCTGTAGACTGGTATTGGCAAGATGGACATGGGCGTCATTGGCGACATTATCACTGGGACAGATGTCACTTTCGCCAGCAAAAGGTGACACTGTGACAGTGTTGTCGTCAAGGATAGGTAAATTATCACTCAGACCTCCGTCAACATATCTCTGAAAAAATAATAATTGAAGTTATTACTAAACTGTACATGGTAAGGGATCTAGGTTTATTTTTGTTTTTTTGTTTTTTTTTTAATTTTTAAATTTTTATATTGGGGAGGGACATTTGTTTTACATTAAACTCAACACAAGTTATTCAGGATTTTGTTTTGTGTAACAGTCTAGCCTCTGTAAATAGTTTTATCAATGTACACCACTGACCAACATATGTAAATGTATATAATTTTGTGTAACAGTCTAGCCTCTGTAAATAGTTTTATCAATATACACCACTGACCAACATATGTAAATGTATATAATTTTGTGTAACAGTCTAGCCTCTGTAAATAGTTTTATCAATGTACACCACTGACCAATATATGTAAATGTATATATGGGCAAACAAATATGTAATTTTTATGCTTTGTTTTAAGACATGATCTTATACATGTATAGTGAATATAGTGCTCCGTCGAATGGTCAGGAAGTCAAACAAATTCACCACTAGGACATCTAGTGCTCTGTCGAATGGTCAGGAAGTCAAACAAATTCACCACTAGGACATCTAGTGGTCAGTCAGATGGTCAGGAAGTCAAACAAATTCACCACTAAGACATCTAGTGGTCAGTCAGATGGTCAGGAAGTCAAACAAATTCACCACTAGGACATACACACCTAGTCATTCTACATAGTAGATAATTATAATATACATGGTCAATTATAACAGATATGTGAACATGTTAAATCTACTATTGACTATCAAATACATGTATAGTGCAATCTTTTTTTTTTTTTTATACAAAACCTGATAAAGCAAAAAAAAAAAAAAAACATGTCAAAAAATGGAGAACACTGATGTGTTTCCTAGATATAAAGGTTATACAGGACAAGAATACGACTTTAACAAAGCTTGTCAAAAACATTTTTATCGAAAATAATCTTACCGTTCCCTGGAATGATGGTGGTAAAAGTCCTGAGTAGAATGGCACATGGGCACTGCATAATAAAGCCTGAAATAAAACAATATACAGTATATAAATATATAATTAGACATCTAACTGCTAAAATCATTTGATTCCTGTCCATGAACGATTCACATCCAATATGTATTATGTTTCATATTATATCATGTATATGGTTAACTTTGTCAGTGACTTGCTGTTTTCTGTAACATACAAATGTACATTATACAACATTCTACATATATATTTGTGTCTGTATCATGTATGGTAAGAATCAAGAATTAATTATTATTATTTATCATATATTTAGTGGTAAATACAGTAGTTTTGAATATTTGATAAAGTGCCAGATGCCTACCCGTTATCATACCCCTACACTGTATACTCTCCTGTTTTAATATATGATAAAGTGTATAAAACATGGCAAAATCCGAATCATATGCCATATCACCCCTCGGGCCTAAAGGCCTCTGGATGATATTGGTATCTCCGGATGATACGGCATATGATACGGATTTTGCCATGCATTATTCTCTATTTATTTCAGTATAATTATACCACATAAATTTATGTTTATGCATGTACATAACATGTACCATTAAATATTACTTTTAATAGTAAACTAGTACTGTATCTAGATTTTTTTCACTCTACACTGCATAATATAGAAAACTTTTGCACATGTAAGGTTATATTGACGTGCAAAAAGTATTATTATTGTAATTGATTTACTATATATATTTCATTTAAAATCTTGGGGTCATCCATCGTGGTTGTGATTGTATATTGTAGTTGGAATAAGTGATATCACCACTATTGGCACTACAGTTGTGAGTTCAAACCTCGTTCATGGTGAGGTATACTTGATACAACATTATGTGATAAAGTTTGTCAATGACTTGCGACAGGTCGGTGGTTTTCTCTGAGTACTCTGGTTTCTTTCACCAATAAAACACAAACACAAAATAGAATTTTGAACGTCAACAAAACAATACAACGGTATTCTTTTAGAGTACCTGGCAGTGATTAAAGTATTAAATCATGAATATTTAAAAACCAATTGACCTCATATCAGGATAATAATTAAAAAAATTCTGATTTTAAATGAAATATACAGGGGAGAAAATACAGCGACAAATACTTCTTTCACACAAATTTTTGTACATATGTGATTTTATGTACATTTATCGGTAATTTGGGCTTTTTTGCTTTGATCTCAACCAGTGATATTTTCAGTATTAACAAACTGACTCTGATATTGACAATTACTTGTAGATGTAATGCCAAACACACTATGATGTTACCGATAAAAATAATAATGAAGGCATCAACATACATTATCACTAGTATTTCAGATTATGATATCGTACTCACTGCAATACAAGTGATAATGTATGTCTCAAAACTGACGTTATTCTATGTATCATATTTATAGGGTGTTTTTCTTACATCATGTACTATAGAAATGTACATTAATTTAGTATAAAGTTAGGACAGTGTACATGTACATGTGTACGTAAATCAATGTGTGTTAATCCTTATAATTTATAGTAGGTCATAGTATGTACATGTACATGATGTACATTTGTATTTAACACCCTGATTACAGGTAGTGTACTGTCCGTCACTTTATTAAAGGGACAAAGTTTATTCAAAGATTATAATGACGTAAAAGGGGAATAAATATGTGTCACTGAATTTCTTAAAAAAGATTATACAATTACAAATGTATAGAGGAAAGAAGATAAACTAGAGGCTCACATGAGCCTGTATCGCTCACCTGACATAACTAAGTCCTCTTAAGAATGTCTGCATGCCGAATACATCTAAGTTACTATTCAAATCCCATTGGGTTCTATGTTAAAACTATGTCTGCTCATGGCAGCCATCTTGGATGGAGGTAGTAGTCACCGGACACAATTTTAAAAGTATACTACCCAAGGACCATCCATGCCATATTTGCTTTAAATTGGCTGACTGGTTTCAGAGGGAAGACTTTTAAACAATTTTCCCATAGGGTCCTATGTTAAAACTATGTCCGCTGACTGCGGCAATCTTGGATGGAGGTCGGGCTCACAGGACATAATTTTGAAAGTTGACCACCTAAGGACCATTCATGCCATGTTTGCTTTAAATTGACTTGCTGGTTCCAGAGGAGAAGACTTTTAAACATTTTTTCCATAGGTCCTATGTTAAAACTAAGTCGAGTCATGGTGGTCATCTTGAATTTCTGATCTGCAAACGATTCACAAGTTTAGTACAGGATCACTCAATGATCATTCCTGTAAAGTCACAATTCAATTGGCTTAGTGGTTTCTAACAAGAAGATTTTTAAAATTTCGACCAATCAGAACACATTATGAGCCCTGGCAGCCATGTTGGATTTCTGATCAGCGCCAAAAACAAGAATCTTGTATATGACCATCTAATGAACATTTCTGCCAAGTTTGGTTCAAATCTGTTTCGTGGTTTCAGAAAAAAAGATGAAAATGTGAAATTCCCATAGGGTCCAATGTTAAACTAAGTCGAGTCATGGCGGCCATCTTGGATATGTGATCGGCAAAAAATAACAAATTTAGTAGAGGACCATCCAGTCATCATTTCTGTAATGTTACAATTCCATCGGCTAAGTAGTTTCTGACAAGAAGATTTTCAAAGTTTCAACCAATCAGAACACATTATTGGCCCTGGCGGCCATGTTGAATTTCCGATCTGCACCAAAATAACAAAATTTAGTAGAGGACCTCCCAATGAACATTTCTGCCAAATTTGGTCCAAATCAGTTCAGTGGTTTCAAAGAAGAAGAAGAAAGTATGAAAAGTTTACAGACGTGGACGACGACGACGGACGCAAAGTGATGACAAAAGCTCACATGACCCTTTGGGTCAGGTGAGCTAAAAATTAGATAATTAGGAATCACACAAACTACATGATTATATACACAGTACAAAGTACCTCACATTATATACATGTATATGTGTAAAGTTTTCCATAAGTAATTTTAACACGGTGCAGCACGTGCCATGCCTTCTTTTTCCAGCATCAAGCTGTCCTCACAAAGTGTATATGCACTTGTCAAATTTGTTAAACTACACAAATGTAGTTGAATCCAATAATGGACATTGCATTTTTCTGAGATAAAATATGCTCAACTGTAAAAGCTCAGTACATGCATGCAAATCACCACCAGAGATGAATTCTTTTTTTTTAACTTCATAATTTTAGGTTGATTTATTTTGTACAAACAGTAAATAACTGTCACATATAATTACATACATGTAGTAAATTATTATATCGTTACATGTACATTTGTACATGTACATGTAATAAACTACATGTACATTTATAACATAGGATACACTGTAGGTGTTATTTCATTTTGAAATACATGTACAATGTACATGAATCTATCACACTTCAAAAGTCCTAAAATCAAGGCAAAGAAACTGCAATATTATAAAGACTAGAAATATGTATATAATTCATGAGTTCAGCATGTGTCAGGTCAGAATGTCTATTTCTATATGTATATCAGTCAGTGGTTAATGAAGACCTACATATTGATCAGTCTGTAAACCAGGTCTATAGTCTATTTCACAATTCACTTTTTATCCCTGCTCAAATAAATCAAAAGGTGAATGACTTCATCTAGTTTAACATAATGGACAATTTTATCTCTTAGAAAGTCATCTTTTTAAAATGTGCATGTGTTCCAAGATTGATTGATTGGTGTTTAACACCAACTTTAGTATGTGTTCCAAGAGATTAGGAAGATAACAGAATTATCTTTAAAGAGCTGAGCATGCCTAAGTCTTGTTAATTACTAATCAAGTAATATTAATTACTTACAAGTCCCATGTCACCTCATCACTACACCAGGACACTTTAAGGACCAATCATTTTCTTATTTCTCATAATTTACAGTGGACATAAAAGGGGAACAGTGATACATACATTGTATATTTCAGCATTCTAATTTTTTTTTTGCTAGACTGAGATAAAAGATTTAAATATAATAATCAGAGATCCTTGTAACTCACCTAGATGGGTCCTGGACTCACCATATTTTGAGTCAGGACTCGCCAAAGTTTTTAAATGTTAGAGTTTTACAATGGCTGAACTCTCTAAAATATTCAGAAATATCTCCTGGACTCATCATAATAAATTGCTACAAGAATCCCTGTAATAATAATAAATTCAATAATAATCAATCTTACTTGTATAAGTTCTTCCTTTGAATCATACTGCGACACCAGAACTGGTTGCCTGTCAGATACCCGTGTCAATGATATAAACAGCTTCCCGGAGGCTATTTCGTGAGCATTGTCAGGAAGCACTAAGTTTAGAGCATCTCGTAATATCTTGACCAAGTTAAAGCTTGGATGTAAAGGTCCAAGTGAACGAGATCTGGCTTTAGTTGCCAACCGTAACGTAAAACTGGTACATTCACCTGAAATTACAACATCATTATAAAATCATTTATTTTCATCCTGGAAGGGGGCCTCCATGACCTTAATTGTATGGTACAGGTAGTGGTCATGCATGTGTCTGTAATTCTAAAATGTATATATGTTTTTTCATTGGCTAATGTTTGCCTTCGTTCAAATCCACAGCTGACGTTGTAACTAATGGTTCTAGTGTGAATGAGCTGCCATATTGAATTCTTGAAATTGTAAATTAATAGAATATGATAGTAATTAAAGAAATCCCATATCCTTAAATGTATTTCTACTTCAATTTATTTCAAATTGAGCGTACATGTTTCGAAATAACGCCCTGATTTTATGTTCCACATCGATAATATTTATAAGTCACAATATTCTATCTTTATGTGCCAAAGTCAAAAGACAATATTTTTTTCCTCAGCATTTCAAGTTTGGCACTTCTAAAACACTTTATATGTACACTAAATTGAAATATTTTTTGTCTTGTGCTAGAATACAAATAACAGTATTGTATTTGAAGAGTTGTAGGTATCAACAGGAGATCTGACAGTCGTAAATATCTGTTTTACTGGCTCTGCTACAAGTCGCAATACAATTGCTTGATCGATTTGGTTTTGGTGTTTAATGCCACTTTCAGCTATATCATGGCAACCAGTTTTAGTGGTGGAAGAAGCCAGAGTACCCGGAGAGAACCATCAACCATGGACAAGTAACTGGTAAACTTTATCACTTGCGGCTGCGAGTTGAGTGCACCATTTTTTCTAATTTACAAAGCCAGGCACGAACCCACGCCGTATTGGTGATATGCTTGTATGAGTTGTTAGGTTATCCAACTACCTAACTCATTGAGCCACGCGGGCCCTGTTCCAATACAGTACAATGTACAAGCTAAACCCCCAGTAAAGCCAAAGATACTTGATACAACCACCTAACGACATTTTCTGTGATCAAACGCTGGTTGTTTAAATTTTAGTTTTTTTTAAACAAAGTGGATATATTTAATATGTAGTTTATTCTAAATGTCTAACTAACCTACTTAAGAAGTACTGAAAAAAATGTAAAGGAGGGAAAGAAACTGAAGGACAATAAATAAATCATAACTTTCAAAGTACGAAAAACATACAATAAATTAATTTTAGAGTCACATGTCATTTTATACGTGTTTTGATTGGTTTAAAAAGTTGAGGTTATTTGTCAATGTATGGAATCGAAAAATAGATGTCGTTCTCAAGGCGTTGTGTGCCATTGTCATCAGGTGATTTTCTTTGAATGAGGCACCTTTGGGGTTATTTAAATCTATTTCCATTTATTTGCCTTATTTTGAAAAAATAAATATATTTTTCAATATCATAGCAAAAAAAGTTTGAATTAATTTATAAGGATTGATCGAAATTATTTGTTCGGTTCATACGAAATAATCTCAATCAGGTTGTACACACCCTTGCGTACAAGGGTTACACGGTGTGTACAACCTGATTGAGGTTATTTCTTCATGAACCGAACAAAAATTGCGATCAATCCTTAAATGTACATTGAACCTACTGTACATGTAGCTTAAAAACACACAATATTAAAAATCTTCAGAATAGCCATATTTTAAAAACTAACATTTCATCATGCATGGATATCATGTATGGTACAATGACTATAAAAACGAAATTGTCGACATAAATGTTCAGGATTGTCACAAAACCAAGTCTGAATTATGTACATTTGTAAAGAAAAATATACAAAAATTTTGAGATTTTTTTCAACATTTTAATCAACGATCTGATCTGTAAAAAAAAATTATCAAAAGAACAGAGTGCATATACATGTACGTTGCATAGACATATTTCTTTTTGATTATTTATATCTTGTCCTACGTACATGTACTATAACTGAATTTTGTGTAAATTAATGTTAGAGGACATCCTCCTCTACTTGTCTATACGCAGTTGTGTCCGAGGTTGAAATATTGAATCATATAAATACATGTATCTTAAATCATACATATATACATGTACATGTATTTAAAATCATACATATATATATATAGTATTTTATTTACATTGTACTTTTAATGTGGTTAAATTATTTATGCAAATAAAGAGCTGTCCAAGTTGAACTTTTGACCTAGGTCTAATCAATACAATCAACTTTGTCCTGTTTGTCAATAATCCTTGATCCTACATGTAGAATTATTAACCCAGTAAATTAATTTAAACACATGTATAAATATACAATGTTTGGAAAATATGTTAAATTGTGTGATACTAGTTAATATACATATATCCTACCTCATAAATTACTGATCAAATTATTTATCAATCATGGGTATTAATTAATTAAACAAATGGAACATGTATACAAAATGTACAATACCCAATACGGTTGGTATCCATTACATTTTCTATTGTTGGCTTTTTGTTGCATATTTTTTTAATTCTTCATGTACATTTTGTACATGTAAGACAGACATTTTACATGTAACAAAATTTAAATTTTTTATCAGAAATTATCTGGTATTCCCGGAGTATTGTGAGAGTTTGGAGATCTTGGTGTAAGTGGAAAAAATCAAACAAACAAAAAACACCCCAATAGTGAATACTTGGAAGAAAAAAAGTAAAATAAGCCCATAAATAAACTATTGTTATTCTTCATCTTATACAAAATGTACCTAGAATTTCTAGGCTAGAAATCTAATCAAAATTATTATAAGTACATTGTATATTTGCTAAATCTAAAAAATAACTGTCATCTAATTCTAATTAAACTGATTGTCACTGTGATAAGTTCAATGGTAAACAAATACATATGACGCACGAGAATATCCCAAACAACCTGCTAAATAGTATTTTGAAATGCGTAAGACGTTACGTTCAGATCAAAGGATTATGGCACAATGCACAAAAATGCATGAATATATATCTATAATACAACATCATACAAAATGTAGCTTGTGTAATGTAAAAGAAAACAAGAGTGGATTAAAAGATAAACAGAAAATATTGCACAATCATTACATGTTAACGACCATAAAAAAATTCAAACATGGCATTACAAACTATTGAAGAGGATAAATATTAAAGATGTTTTTAATAATATGGTGTTCATTTTTACACACACATTTGTATCTCTTCAGAACTTTTTTTTAGGCAAATTTAGAATATACATGTATTGTGTATCAATCTGATAAGAAATTAAAGGGCACACAAAATTTAGGTGTCATATACACAATACATGTACATTGTATGTGATCTTTGAACATTTGTAATTAATACATCATCAATATTACTTCTCCTAGTCCTACATATTTTGTGTCCAGGGCTTACAATATGTTTATCAATTGTACCAGTACTTCACTGTTTACAATACATGCAGTACCTTTTTATTATAATTTAGAAAAATTTCATGAATCATGATGAGGTACCAAAGATCATTTTAGGTGGGTAAAAGTGCCTGGAACCGCCCCTTATTTATTGAAATGCCTGTGTGTCCTATAATTTTGTATATTAAATTATTATTTCCACACTTCAATAAACCAGCTTGGTTGGAAATTATATTTACAGGATTTCAATCAAGGTAAGGAGACCTGTGGTATGATTATGTCATTGTGGTCAAGGAAGTGAAAATAATGACCATTAATATGTCCACTCAATAGGATTTTCACTGTTGTTCTTTGTGAAGTGACATAATGTTATATCATATTTATAATGACAATAGAAACAACTATTAATTATTAAAATTAACACTTCATGTAAATCACAAACTTCTGTTTTCATAATAAAATTAATATTGTAAAACATGAGTGTAATTACTAAAAAAGAACAGTAGTAGATAAATGTGCAATGAATAGCCACCCCCCACCCCCCTTTTTTCTTTTCCCCATTTTACAAAAAAATGACTACATTGGCAGCAACATAAAACAATATTTAGACAAAGAATGCAACTGCAAAAAAAAAAAAAAACATTAACACAAAGTTTAATTGTACAAAGTCATCTGATCTGGTTAATTTCAAAATTGATATTTAGTTGAAATGGGTCACGTTATACAACTTCTGTATTATTTATTGATTGAATGAATGGGGGGTTGAAATTGGGTCAGTTTAGTGCGTACTTTACGACTTAAATAATTTGCACAATGTACATTATTTTAATGTTAAAATCAATCTTACCTAAACAACAGCCACATAATAAACAACAAGAAACAATAGCGCCGGCGCTGGCTCCAGCAAAAATTCCATTTTCTACAAGTTGTGGAGCATGCTGTCGTAGACAACTAGCGACTCCAACGTGATAAATTCCCAAGAATCCACAACCAGCAAACGAAAAATTCATGCTAAAGAAGCAATTTCTGAGTTTCTTTCACAGCCCCATATTCAGATTATCAGTTACAATAAGAACGACTTAGATTTTTGTAGGACGTTGTTTTATGGCGTGTCTGTCACACTGTGTTTGTTGATGTTTGACGTAGGAAGCGAGCCCCCGAAATACTGTAATTTGATTGGTCAGTGCTATCTGATGATTTCCTTCTCAATCGTTCAAACGTTTGAAATGTGCTGTTTCACTCATTAATAAAATTTCACTTTAATATTGAAACATAAACTTTAATATTAAGTCTTTTAAATATGGGAGTAATTAAGCAAAACATTACTCCAAGCTGAAAAGTGCATCGCTTGGAAAAAGCGATTTTTTTTTTAAATAAGCAAAATCCGGATTTCTAATCCGAATCAAACCGTCACCGATTTTGTATTTTAGAAAAAGCACCTGCTAAATATGAATGGTAAACAACATTATTATTCTTTACATTTTTGTGCAGCTGAAATAATTTCATGCAATCCATGTCTTGGTATTATTTAATATATATTTTTACATATCAAATCTAAATGTAAAATTGCATGCAAATTCACAGTGATTACAGTTTCAGTGTCTGCCAAAAAAAAAAGGGGGGCAAATCACATGGACAGGGTCTATTCTTGCCACACCAAACAAATCTCTCACCGTCCTATGTAGAAACCTGGAGGTTAATTGAAAGATATTAACAGGGAGCATATCAAGTACTAGCCTTGGATCCCTACTCGAAAGATCAGATACACTCCGTAGAAAAGATTCAGCAACGAGCAGCCAGATACACCTGCAATTAAACTGGCAACCACTGCAACAATTTGTGTCTCTAGCATGCTTTTTAATCTAATACGAATATGGTAGAGCGTGGACTCGAGCCCCAGTCAGCTCAAGCCATAGGCTATAAAATTGGTATTTGTTGCTTCTCTGCTCGGCAATAAAGGAGAGAGAGCAAAGACCAGTTGCCTCGGAATCAGAATAATATGTCTGTGTGAAGCAATATGTCTACATGCAAATTGTTGTTTTAGTGAGCTGGTACTATAAAGATCCAATTAAGCATAGATACGATAACATAGCCCCTCAGTCTGCTTGTGCTCCCGTGAGGGTTACGATTCGGTCCCATTCAATGTAATGGAGCAATGCCCGGGCGGTTTTTTGTCCTAATTCCGTTGTAAGTGGTTAGAAAAATTAACGGGGGTGAAAGATAAATATATTTAGGTATAGCTTGAGGTGTTAAATAAATGCTGCATCAATCCATGGTAGACTTGTATCCATCTGAAAATTTGAATGCATGAAATCTTCTTTCTGTCCGACATTTTGTTTACAAGTTGCTACTTCACGTGCACTTGCCTTTTTGGAGATATCCTTATTTGGATCGATTTCCGTAAACATCGTAGTAAAAGTTTTCCATATTTGGCATTCAGATCCTTATATGGATAGGCTCCGCCCATCGCGAGAGTCTACGTAATGTGTCATAGCGGACAAGAAACAATTTTCAAATACGAAATCAATCGTGAAGGTAGAAACAGGTATTGTAACACTTATTTCGTATCACCATTACTTAAAAATTGTAGCGAATAATAAGTTATGAACACATATATGCAAAAAGAAAGTTGAAATATTCACGGAACGAAAATTTTAATTTGCTCCATTACGTTGAATGGGACCCAATCATAACCCTCACAGGAGCACAAGTAGACTGAGGGTTACGTTATCGTATCTACGGTAAGCATAATGGTCTAGTAGAAAGCAGATATCATTATCATCTCTTCATAATGTTCCATTGTTCGCACCATGATATGGCAGAAAAATTACTGACTTGAAGTTTAAATAACAATCATAACTTACAAAAAATTACATAATTTATATTTACATTTTATCATTTCAGAAGATGACATACAGAAATCTCCAGACTGTTCCCGTAACCCCTCCCCACCACCGCATTTACATGAACAGATTGAATCATTGGAGGCAGACAGAATCGGAAATACAACGTTCAGTAAACATTGGTTGTTCAGCACTCTTATGAAATTGATAGAGGTATAAGCCATGTATTGTATATAAAACTGATTAAGATTAGATCTCCTCACTTGCTCCCACTTTCTACGTTTTCGCTTCTTGAAGTCGATGGAAATTTCTGCCATATTTTTTTCAAAGGGAGACAATTCACATCAATAAAATAAATAGACATAACATGGCCAATTCCCATGCATTATTGCAATAATGTACAACAATGGATTATGTTTTTTAATTCCTTCACACTGAACTGAGGTAGAATTTTACTGCTTGTTTTATTAATGTCTATGGAGGTAGAGAAACTACACTGTTTGGATACAAGGGAAAATCTAGGAAATAATCTCATTGGTCAAGATAAAGTTGTAAGTTATTGAAAATTTTGGTTTCTGACATGAACTCTAATGGGATGTTGTTAAGTCTTCCTCACGGTGACATAAAAAGGGGGGATATATCTAATTTTAATTAGATTGTGTACATGTATTTTTTGTGTTCTTATTAATTTCTAATATTTGACAGAATGAAACAACCAGGGAAAGTAGACCTGTAGTGATGTGTAGCGTGATATATTTTTTTTTTGGGCCGTCGTGGCCGTGATCGTATGATAATTGGACTTACATACCTGTTTACAACTACGATTTCAGCGTAGTTTCTACCACTTTTGACCCCTAAATTACGCTCTACACCCTCATTAGTTATTTCTATGCCAACAAGTTGCAAAACTGGAAAAAAAATCGCCAGAAAGTACTCTTGTTTCTTATGGTAGATATCCGAACGCAACACTGAATTTTTGTCATTTGAGTGGTTTAAAATTATTGTATATCCATGCTCCTTACAAACACTTTGATGATTTAGTAACATGTGTCTGAAAATTAATGACGGAATGCCAAACGCAAGCAGGGAACTGAGCTTGAAGAAGTCACTGCCATTGATAAGAGAAAGATGTAAACATGAATATACAGAAATTTGGAATTGTCTCAAACCCTCAACAAAGGGGGATACATTTTTACCGTGTTCTACTTGTGGCAGACTGACTTTTCGTGTCTGGTTAACGAAGTGATAACTGCCATATTTGAAATTTGTCGATGAAGTTGAGAGTAAAGGGAAAAATCAGATTTATCGTAAATTGAGGTTTGCAAATATATAGATATTTGTATAATCTTATTTAGCAATGAATTATCTTTACATTTAATAATATGTACGATTATTGATCTATTAAGCTGTTTTCAGATATTTTATGTGATAGCCCTACTACTGATAAATTTCAAATAGTCATCTCTAAAAACCCAATATTGGTTATTTGGAATTTTTTTGCATCATAGTGTACAATTAATATTTTTATTTAATAAGAACTGTACATATATTTATATTATTTCTAAAGTCATTACACTATACATAAATTTGTTCAGAATAATGATTATAAAAGGAATTAATGGATGTGGTATTTACATCTACAGGCAAGGGAGATAATCGAACGGGGCAATCATTTCAATGTCTATCGAGTACATGTTAAACTACCCTATCTAATATATAAACTGGATTTGACTGTAAAATTTAAATTATTGATGCATTAACATAATTTTATGTTAAAACGGGTTGCATAAACATGTTGCACTGTTGACAAATTTTCAGTAAGTACCATATGCTTTTAGGCTAGCCAATAAATCCTTACACTTAGACAATACACACAGGTATAAACAAACAATCATGTTCAACAAGAAGCTATATGATGTACATTGCAGGAAACGATACCTAATTTTTCAAACTTTTCTTAGTGAGGGGGTGCTCTCAAACCCCCTAGCGTATTAGACAAAAACTACTCTCAGTCAAGGAAGAAAACTACTCCTATAGGTCAACAGGGGTAAACAGGTCTGGACTTACAACTACCTATGCCATCAGTGCCTATCACTACTGATGTTGTGAGTTCGAATCACGATCAGGGCGAGGTATACAACATTATGTGATAAAGTTAGTCAGTGACTTGCGACAGGTCAGTGGTTTTCTCTGAGTCATCTGGTTTCCTCCACCAATAAAACTGACCGCTGAAATATTGTTGAAAGTGGCATTAAACACCATCAAACAAACAAACAATATATCTTTTTGATTTTCATCGTTTGTTGATCTCAATATCTGTATTACCTTAGGAAATCTATTTATAGAGAAGGGGAGTTCACTCAAAAAATCACCTGAAGTAATTGATAATATAATTTTATTTTAGGAAGTAGAAAAAGAGGTTTCAGACTCATCAGATTTTGGTGTTGATGTCGATGAAGAAATACAGAATGAGCTGTGTAAACTGTGGGACATGTCCATGAATTCTGTAAGACTACTTATAGATGTGTATCCACCTGCATCTTTACATACTTTACTGTTTTGAATGATAGAAATATTACAGGGGCCGTTGTGGCCGTGATCATATGGTAGTTGGATTTATAACTACCTATGCAATCAGTGCCTATCACCACTAACGTTGTGGGTTTAAATCCCACTCAGACGAGGTGAACTATGTGATAAAGTTTGTCAATGACTTGCAACAGGTCAGTGGTTTTCTCCATGTACTCCGACTCCTCCACAAATAAAGCTAACCGCCATGATATAACTGAAATATTGTTGAAAGTGGCATTAAGCACCATAAAACTAAACCTAAATCAAGAATTATCACTTAGCAGTATTTATTGTATTTGAAGATTAGTTGGTGTTAATCCCAGATTTGATGTTGGCAAATTGTAGTTTTAGTGGCAATGCTTCAAAACTGGTTTTCTTTTGAGCTGTTCTAATAAAATAAGGTTCTAATAAAAGAATAAAATAAAATCCCATAAAATAATATCGGTGTATAATACTTGATGTGCTAGCATCATAACAAAACATGACGTCATATCAACACATTCAGATCTTTTAAATATTGTAATTATTTTTTAGATATTTAGATGCCTCAGATTAGAATAAATACCTCATTGAAGCTATTTTTTTACGTAGGTCATGTTTTCTGTTTGATCATATTGCAATAATCAGACATGTTAGATTTCAAGAATTTAATATGGCTGCTCATTGAAAGTAGAACCCTTAGTTACGATATGTCAGCTGTGAAATTGATCAGTAGTAACTAATTAAAACACACATCCTATAAAAGTTGTACCGTTTTTAGGTACGTATAGAATGCGGTCTTAAGCTTTAAAAGGATAATTTGTAGGTGGGGTGCGTTTTATGCATAAGAGCAAGTATCAGACACTTTTTTTCAGGTCACGCAGAGAGTTGCCGGTAGCATAGCTTCGAGTTCACGGACGGCAATATTCCCAATGATAGGTGAATTATTGTTCAAATAACATTAATTGTGTTCATTATATATGTGTTATTTAAAATAAAATTGTATAAAAATTATATTTATTGCTTTTTCATTGCCTTTTTGAAAGGTATGTAAATATTCT
>MJUT01017713.1:545109-559313 GCA_002080005.1 Gigantidas platifrons | reverse complement strand
TCCAAAATGTCAAAATATTGACGAATTAAGAACTGCTATCTTACAGGAGTGGCAACAGTTCCCCCAAGAACGGCTTAGGCATCTTGTGCGAACCATGATGAGGCGTGTTACAGAACTTCACAATAAACGTGGTGAATATACTTGTTATTGATTTTTATGCCTTACACATACGCACAATAGACGCATTTAAAAGTTCTTAAAATCTGAAGAATCTGCATTTTAATGCATTGTTAAAAACTTCCATCAAAGACAAACTGGTTTTATGTTTTTCCAGCGCCTGTTTTGAACCCCATTTTTGCCACGTCATAGTCACGCCTTTCAGGATGATAAATACTTCGTAGATTGGTTATTTTAGAGCCCTTGGTGTAGTCTTTTAAGAAGTGTAAGAAAAATGGTGATATCTATTTTATTGTTTAAACAGTATTGATGTAATAAAAATATAGGGTGGTGCTTAACTTTTGTCGCAGTGTATATATATATACATGTAAAACATGCAGTATTCAACAGTTTTGGTTTAAAAGAAAAGTTTAATCTTCTATCAAACAAAGAAGACCATTTTCTCTAGACATATCTATGGTATATAATGGGAAAATATTAAATGCCCAACATATGGTTGATGTGTGCTGACCACTGAATATATTTGTATTTCCTTTAAATCAATACATTAATTATTTCTCAATTAACTTCTTAATAACTTGACCAGAGGGTAAAAGTGATTGATTTTGATTTTTGGTGTTTAACACCACTTTCAACAATATTTCAGCTATATCATGGCGACCAGTTTTAGTTGTGTAGGAAGCGGGAGTACCCGGAGAGAACCATCGACCATGGACAAGCAACTGGTAAGCTTTATCACTTGCGGTTGCGAGTCGAGTGCACCCTTTTTTGTAATTTACAAAGCCGGGCGTGAATGCCGTATTGGTGATAGGCTTGTATGAGTTGTTAGATCCAGCGACCTAACTCATTGAGCCACCCTGGGTAGAAGTGTATTATGTAAGTTGTAAAGAAAAGTCATTCTGTAATTTATTGGTTAGAGTAAGGGTTATGGTGTTTAACGCCACTTTCAACAATATTTTTGTTATATCATGGAGGTCAGTTTTATTTTTGGAGGAAACCGGAGTACCCGGAGAAAACCACTGACCTGGCTCAAGTTACTGACAAACTTTATCACATACATGTAATGTTGTTTTTAGTGCACCTTGCCTGAGCAGGATTCGAACTCACAACATCAGTGGTGGTAGGCACGGATTGCATAGATAGTTAAAAATCCAACTACCATACGATCAAGACCATGACGACCCCCCTAATTTATTGGTAGAATATAGATATATATTATTTTTCAATTCAATTCAATATTTTATTGTCATTTAAATCATAAAACAGATTTGTGACAAAAAAAAGACAAAAATATCTTACAAGTAAGAAAAAAACAAGTATAACACATGCACAATGTATTATGAGTTCCCTGTCCTCAGTTCAAGAGACTGTTTAATGAAGGAAGCGGTTTTTTCCTACTTGCCCCAGTGATGATGGACAAAGAATATGTTTAATTTTTTCACCTTCTCCGATATTAGACCTATTTTGGAATATAAGTGGAAGATATTTATTTCTCAGATCAAGATTTTTATCACAATCGAAAAGAAAATGGTGTTCATCTTCAATTTGATTGCATACCTGACAAAGTCTTTTTTCCCTGGGTATTTTTAAATGCATCCCCTTTCAATTAGAAGGTTGTGGTTGCTGATTCTAAGTAATTCATCCATTATAATGTAAACTAGGTCATCGTTAAAAAGAAAAGATTAAATAATGTTGTTTTTATTATTAAGTGGGTAATAGTACCTGGGACTGTCCGTGCATGCCTCAATGTGTTGAGAAGTTGATTGATGGGGGTTTAATGCCAACTTTAACAGCCGTGCGTTGAGAAGTATAGATATATTAAATAAGTACACATGAAACAGTTATAAATAGAGGCCAACTTTCACCACACTAAATACCTATGATGTACAATGACTTCGTGATAACATTACTGGCCGATAATCTTGTTTTAATATGATTAATATCAACGTGATTGCTGAAAATATAATCTTAAAGGTCAGAGAGGTCAAATATTGTTACAATTCTTGTAAACATTTCATTAACCTGGATTTTTTAAAACATTTGCCTCATGCATGGGGGAGAAAGTTGAATCTGGTGTAGACTTGGGCTTGGACTTGTCAACACTTAATGTCATGCATGGGGGAGAAAGTAGAATCTGGGGTAGACTTGGGCTTGGACTTGTCAACACTTAATGTCATGCATGGGGAAGAAAGTAGAATCTGGTGTAGACTTGGGCTTGAACTTGTCAACTCTTAATGTCATGCATGGGGGAGAAAGTAGAATCTGGTGTAGACTTGGGCTTGAACTTGTCAACTCTTCATGTCATGCATGGGGGAGAAAGTAGAATCTGGTGTAGGCTTGGGCTTGGACTTGTCAACACTTAATGTCCTTGTGGTTTTAAATAGAACTAATTTAATTTATATTTAAGCATATTTTATTGTGATAATAATCAAAACAAGTGGATCACACACAAGTTGTACAAGTTCTGTCATCTCCATACATGTAATACAAATTGTGACAAACCTAATTTTACATACCAGTACGGGGGACCAGTACAAATTACTCTACTATAGAACAAACTTAAATAACTCTTCCTAGCTCCCAACACTGATATTATCTTGTACTTTTTATACATCAGTCCAAATACATAGTACGTTTGTTTATGGGTAATTTGGACATTTTCCCATTGATCTCGCCGAGTGATATTGTCAATATCTACGAACTGATACATATGTTGTAAATTATCGGTCAGTACTACGTCAAACACATTATAATGTTACCGATAAAAACAGTGGCGTCCATTTTGAAGGTCTCGACATACATATAATCACTCGTCCTGTTGGACTTGCTGCGATATTGGTGATAATGTGTGTCTCGACCTTCAAAACTGCCATTATTCTATATATTTTAATATCTTTAAATTCTTAAAATCTTCTACAAGCAATGTGCAAGGTTGTATTCATATGTATATGTCCACTCCAAAACTCTGTATTAGTTCATAACTTCGTTACCATGGAGATTTTAAAGAAATAAAATAAAATATTAAGTCTAACCTATATTTGGTTACTAATAAAAAAACAATGAAGTGCTAATCCTTTTTTGTGTTAATGTGTGATAATGTCCTACTGATAATAATTATCTTGTTATCATTGTGTAGTACACAACTGATTAAATAAAAGTGACATTGGTTATAGATAATTAGTAAGCTACTATTTCTGGAATCAGATAAAAAGATAATAGTTCATACAACTTGACAGTTTGTAATTATTATGTACTTTTTTAAGTACTTTAACAACATGAAGGTCTCTCTCATCAACTCAGTACTAGAGACATTGTACTTTTGGAGAGATGTACTACATGCAACTTGATGTGACTAAAGTTTGTTAGTTACTCACGGCAAATCATGGTTTTCTACGGGTACTAAAGTTTGTTAGTGACTCACGGCAGATCATGGTTTTCTACGGGTACTAAAGTTTGTTAGTTACTC
This sequence comes from Gigantidas platifrons, assembly GCA_002080005.1. Taxonomy (NCBI): domain Eukaryota; kingdom Metazoa; phylum Mollusca; class Bivalvia; order Mytilida; family Modiolidae; genus Gigantidas; species Gigantidas platifrons. The sequence continues at coordinate 555,730 of MJUT01017713.1, read as the reverse complement.
ACGGCAGATCATGGTTTTCTATGGGTACTAAAGTTTGTTAGTGACTCACGGCAGATCATGGTTTTCTACGGATACTAAAGTTTGTTAGTGACTCACGTCAGATCATGGTTTTCTACGGGTACTAAAGTTTGTTAGTGGCTCAAGGCAGATCATGGTTTTCTACAGATACTAAAGTTTGTTAGTTACTCACGGCAGATCATGGTTTTCTACGGGTACTAAAGTTTGTTAGTGACTCACGTCAGATCATGGTTTTCTACGGGTACTAAAGTTTGTTAGTTACTCACGACAGATCATGGTTTTCTACGGATACTAAAGTTTGTTAGTGACTCACGGCAGATCATTGTTTTCTACGGGTACTAAAGTTTGTTAGTTACTCACGACAGATCATGGTTTTCTACGGATACTAAAGTTTGTTAGTGATTCACGGCAGATCATGGTTTTCTACGGGTACTAAAGTTTGTTAGTGACTCACGGCAGATCATGGTTTTCTACGAGTACTAAAGTTTGTTAGTGGCTCAAGGCAGATCATGGTTTTCTACGGGTACTAAAGTTTGTTAGTAACTCACTGCAGATCATGGTTTTCTATGGGTACTGAATACTACTCTGATTTCCTCCATTGGTAAAACTGATTGCAGTGTTATTACTGAAATATTGTTGAAGATGGTTTTAAGCAACCATAACCACTACCCCACCCTCTCAATGGTGGTGGGGGGGGAGGGGGTGCCGGGTTCACAGATGTTACATAATCTTAACCCCACCCTCTAAGGCCAAAAAAAATATGTGTGTTTCCGGTTACCCAACCCTCCCTATTTTTTTCTGCCTAATTCCCGACCCTAAACTTTTCTGTGACGATTTCGGAAAAATTTCTGGAAAACTACGTGTTTTTTCCATAACTGTTTCTTTTATTATAAAATCGTAATGGCGGCGCACTTGTTAGCCGCAACAAGTTTGTTGGCCGTACAGATAAATAAATGCCAGCACCTCGTAGTGGATAAAAATGCAATCATATGCATTGAAAACTGTTTATTCACATTTATTATACTGTTCAATATACATTGAATCTCCAACTTTAAAAAAAAAAAAACAAAAAAAAAAACACCTACCTACCCTATTTTAAAATTCCATGTACATGTAATAGGAAACACACATATATTTTTTTGGCCTAATTAGGGGGCAGGTCACTGCACTAGTGATGTTACACAATCCTAACCACTAACCCACCCTCTTAATGAGGAAGGTGGGATTTACTGCACCAGTTTTATATATTTAAAAAAAAATTAAGATCAGTTTGTGAATTTATGAAAAATGAAAATGAAAGAAGTTTGAGTTTTATAAATATTATTTATTTTTGTTCACTATCCAAAAAAAATTAGAAGACATTTACATGTACAATAAACACCCCAGCATGTACAGTACCATGCCAACAAAGAATAAAATGATCTATACAAGCTCTTGAGAAGACCACCTTCTTTTGTTAGACTTCTCTGTTGGGACGCCTCCCTCTTGTTAAACTGCTGTAAAAAATATGACAACTATTTATCCTCTCTTTAGATCAAAAGTATATATTTCAGAGATTATCAGTTTTGAAAAACCATATATTGCCATGATAGTGGTGATCTCTTTAATAGCGAGCATTGCAAGATGCGAGCTAAACAGCAACATGAGTGTAAGGAGATGAATCAATATATGATCAATACCAACCGGAAATGGATTCTAAGTTTCGGCATAGAATGGACAATCGGAGTGAAGTACAGGAAATAGCCTTTTAATTTGAATAAAAAAAATAACTATCCAGTTAAAAATAAAAAAATAAAATTAGAAAGGAAACCATACAGCTTCTTTACATGAAACGATTAATTTATTTAAAAAATGGACAATCGTTAGACCTTCTTGTTTCGCCCCTATAGAACGATCGGCCCTAAAAAAAAGTCGTCCCCAATATATCTCGGCCCTAAAAAAAAGTCATCCCCGATATATCTCGGCCCAAAAAATCTCCTTTGCAATAGAATTAACTGGGTAAGTCGAATTGAAGAACAAAGAAAAATAATCTAGAATAACGAAGAAAAGAACCCAAAACTACTATTTGTACATGTACATGTCTATGCGTAGATGCGATGCTCGCCTGTAGGATGTGCCTAATCCATATTGTGTAATGGCCTATTAACAATGTTACATATATGTGGTAATATTGTCGTTACCATACTGTAAAGTTTTGATCCATTGTCATGTAATTTTTATATTATCATTCCAATTTTTCTCTAATTTCAGAAAGTTGGTGTTGTTACTTTTAGAAGGAAGAGATCCACCCACATTGGTTGAAACGACAAGGTAACAAGATATTTAGAAATGTATCTGAATTAATTTCCTTTTGCAAATACAGTCAAACCTGTATTAAGAGGACACCTTTGGGACAAAGAAAAAAATCACCTCATAAGACAGGTGACCTCTTAAAATAGGTTCAATTTATATGTAAATTTCTATGACAGGACAAGAAAAAGGTGACCTTTTAATACAGGTGGCTGTTTAATAGAGGTGACTGCATGGGCAGCTTTAACTGTACTATACATTTCGTGATTTTCAAATCTTATTATCGCCAAAAATTGACTAATGATTATTGATTCCCATTCCATCTGAAATTTAATATGATGTACAGAAACATATTTAATTAGTTAATTCTAAATGGAAAATCAATGAACCATGATGTAACTGACCTGTGATTTATAGTACTCAGAAAGAGGCTTCAGCAAAAATGTCAACTAAGAAAGAACCTTCAGCCAAAATGGCAACAATGCTCATTTCGTCCTGATGCGTTAACAAACATGGCCACCGTAGGCAATTCTTGTTCTGGTTGGTCGATTTTGAAAAAAAAATTGACCTCTGAAACCACTTAGCCAAATGAATCGAAACTTGGTAGGAGCATCTCTGAAAGGTCCTCTATGAAGATTGCTCATTTCGTTCTGATCTGTTACCAAACCTGGCCGCCACAGGCAATTTTTATTTCTGGTTGGGCAGTTTCTAAAAAATCTTCTCCTCTGAAACCACTTAAACTGTACAAAATTTCCATGGCTACCATAGGCAGTTCTTGTTTGTGATTGGACAGTTAAAAAAAATCTTCTCTAAAGCCAATTGAAATTTGGAAGGAAGCATTCATGGTAGGTTCTGTATAAAGTTTCCTCAAAACAGAATGAAAGGTGAGCCACACAAACTTGACCCACTGAGTCTCTAAATGTGTGTGTATGTTCAGTGATTTGAGGTGAGAGGTGATTGTTCATTGGGTTGATAATGGTGGAATTGTTGACCGTTCATTGGGTTGATAATGGTGGAATTGTTGACCGTTCATTGGGTTGATAATGGTGGAATTGTTGACCATCACAAAAACGTTTAAACTTTCTTTTCATAATACACAAAATGTATAATGTAAATCTACATGCTTAACACGTATGATGTAAATGTATGCACCAGAATATATCAGAGTTACAAAAACTTATATAGTCAATCTTAGATAAAAACAGGTGAATTTTGTTTTATTATCTAATTTTAGATATTATATAAAAATGACAATTGTTTTGTACTTTTAATATATTGAAGGATATAATTGTTGAAAATAAAATGTTGTCACTATCAATATAGACTCTGTACTTTCTTCTCTTTCTTATTATATACTCTACCTGTACTCATCTACAGGGGCGGATCCAGGGTGGGACGCACCCGGCGCATGTCCCCCCTAAAATTGGAAAAAATATGATTTTTTTTGCGTAAAATCATGATGTTTCACATGAAATACCCCAAAAATTTTCGCGCCTCGCTTCGCCAAGCGCGATTATTTTAAGTGTGCCCCCCCTAACTTCAAATCCTGGATCCACCCCTGATCTACAGTGATGTACTCCACTGTCTTTTATCATCCTGAAACAAAATATTTATAAATTTGTGTTCATAACATTCTCATGGAACAATAATAGGAAGCAGTGATCAAAATCAAACATGACCTATATTTCCAAGATATCCTAAAACAAATATTTTAATATATTTTAAAATTGTACATTGATTAAAATTACATGTTTGTTGTATCTTATTTTTTATTTTTTTTATTTTTGTAATACATTAACATGTAACAACATACTGTGTCGGGTCACATCAGGGTTCATATTTGTAACCGACCAATCAGCAATGAACTCACTAAATCTTTAGTTATCAAATCTGAGTACACACTAAGAACTGTTGTCCAATTGGTCAATATACTTAAAGGGGTATTAGCTACGATTTTGACAAAAAAAATTATGTTTTGGAAATTGGTAAATATCTTTAAAATGATGAAATAAAGGTAAATATTTCACATTAAACAGCTTATCGAACCACTTTCCGCCTTTTGAGAACGAAAATTACCATCGATTATAGTCCGTTTTACTTCTATAAAACCTACAGAAAAAAATTCTTAAAAATCCAGTTTTCAAATCAACAATTNTTGGTCAATATACTTAAAGGGGCATTAGCTACGATTTTGACTAAAAAAATTATATGTTTTGGAAATTGGTAAATAGCTTTAAAATGATGAAATAAAGGTAAATATTTCACATTAAACAGCTTATCGAACCACTTTCTGCCTTTTGAGAGCGAAAATTACCATCGATTATAGTTCGTTTGACTTCTATAAAACCTACAGAAAAAAATTCTTAAAAATCCAGTTTTCAAATCAACAATTATTTTTGTAGATGTATATTAATATATTATATATACGAACTCTGAAAATTAATTTCAATATTATTGGTCAATTATTAAAAAAGTTATCCATTAGGTCTCTATGTTAATTATATTTTCTGAAGTGTAAAAATCTGGCTGGAGTGAGTACAAATAACAGACTGTACCATGTGACATAGGACATTTAAATATTAATGGACATCAATAACAATTGACTATCACCTTAATGGTCAATTGATGAGTAGCCTTTTAATATTTAAATGTGCTATGTCACATGGTACATTGAAAGCACATGTCTGTTATTTTGTTTTGATGGTTGGGCTCTTACACTAGTTGTACTCACTCCATGCAAATTTTCACACTTCAGAAAATATAATTAACATAGAGACCATGAAAATGTCGAATTATAATGATGGTCTATTAGAAGTTTTATATTGTAGATTGATATTTACCTGTCTGTCCTGTAAACAGGCCAATGTCTCCTGGTTAGAGGTAATCAATAGTTCAGACAGTCTCCATGACAACATAATATTTATACTACAAAGTTCTACAAATGGTAAGTAAGAAGGGATTAGCTGTTTACAACTGTAGTGTTATATAAAAGAAAAAGTCAGCTAATTTATCTAAAGAAGTAAAAAAAAAAAAAAGTTGTACCATTATAACAAGACTTTAGAGACCCCTTATATTCAAAATTGAAAACTTGGCTTAAATAAAGTAAGACATTTTCATGATATTTTAATTGGACCAAAGATTATATTGGTAGTCCCTATCAGAATCATGTCTGTCAGTTGTCAGTGTCATCAGCAATAGTCTAACCTGAACTTTGAAACCATATTTTATAGTTGTTTGTATCGGTTGCCATTGAAACCATTTGATAGCAAACTTGACTTAAATGTTTCCTGGATTGTGCTTTACAAAAAATTAAAAGAACTGTCTTTTTTGTGTTGATCTGATATTCAAGATGGCCACCACTTCAGGATAAAGTTTAAGCATTGGAACCTATGGGAAACCAAATAAATAATATTTCTGATAAACTGTAAACTTGATTGCATCCAAGAGGTCTGTCATCATAGGGCCAAGTTATAAAATATGACCTTATCCATATGGGAAAATGAACAATTATATTTCTTAGATTCTAGAATACAGACTGAATTTAAATGGTACATGAATAGTTTAATGGTCTTTTCATTTGTATGTTAATCGGAAATTGATATTTAAATATTTGGCAGGACATTGTTTAACTATCGGAAAACAAAGCATGAGTTTCGCTTGTCCCATACAAGTGTATATAAAGATATTCATTTTCAATAAAAAGACATCTAAATTCTGAAAATACTGCATTGGCTAAAACCCAAAAAGTGCATGAATACTCAGGTGAACAATATATACTCAGATGAGCCTCTGGTTTATAATTCTTTTGATATCAAGAAATGGACGTCAGGACTTTGGAATAATATGGCTGCCACATTATTACACTATCAAACAGAAAAATTAGATTTGTTGTCATGTGACAGTTTTTATCACTTGTTGTTTAATAAACGGTTTATTACACAAATTGGGGGGAAAAGTTGAAAGATTATTTTTTTAGTAGTTTTGCACGATTTAAACGTAAGATGTTCAAGTTCATGACATTTGGACTCAACACGCATTTCAAACTACTTGTATTCTTAACCGAATTCTTGTAACACTAAGAGACCAATCATATTTGTTGGCACAGTTCAAGTACAAATACTTTACCTATAAAACCTCATTGATTGATTTATATAGTCTATTTCACAAAAGTACTGTCCATTTAATTCATACTTGTAATACAAAATACTTTTGTATAAAGATTTTGGTGATTCATGCTATGGGTACCAAAAAAACTAACTGTCTGTTAGGGTCAGGTTTTATTATTATTGTTTTTTCTTTTATATCTATTCATCTTATTTGCAACAGAAGCCTCATTCTGGGTCAGGACCATTTAATCTATGCCTTATTGTGCTAATTAAGATAAATAAGCTATTTATAGAACACACATGAATTAATAGCAGAACCAGGTCTTTGCATCGGAGAGTCGTCCCTGCTAATAACAGAACCAGGTCTTCCCATCGGAGAGTCGCCCCTTTTAATAACAGAACCTGGTCTTCCCATCAGAGTTGCCCCTGTTAATAACAGAACCAGGTCTTCCCATCAGAGTCATCCCTGTTAACAGAACCAGGTCTTCCCATCAGAGAGTTGCCCCTGTTAATAACAGAACCAGGTCTTCCCATCAGTTGCCCCTGTTAATAACAGAACCAGGTCTTCCCATCAGTTGCCCCTGTTAATAACAGAACCAGGTCTTCCCATCAGAGATTTGCCCCTGTTAATAACAGAACCAGGTTTTCCCATTAGAGAGTCGCCCCTGTTAATAACAGAACCATTATTTACACCAATCACTTGTCTTTATTTGTGATTCTTCATGACTGTGTTGTATTTTTATCCAATAGAATTGCTGAAAGTATTTACACCATTGCCATGTTTTACTATCCTGTAAAAGGTGTTTATGATATCTTCCCATGTCACATAATCATAAATAAAACTTAAATATAAAACTGAACTAGAAAAAACGTAGATATCAAATTTAGTGTTCACAACACGTTCCTGTAATAACCATCATCAGGTACGCTCATTATCAAAAGTTTGGAAAATCAAATAACGGTAATTTTAATAAAAACTAACATATTTACTTTGTATGTTACCAGAAAAGAAGCAATGGAACTTAAATTTAGTAAAATTATTAAAACTCCTTGATGACCTGGATTAAGGACATGTATACTGGAAGCATTTCTTGACTACAGAAGACTACTATGATAATAAAATCATATTATGTATAATGTTCAAGGTTAAAACTTTCTTTATAATAACCCTGTTCACCCAGTAATATATTATGAGGATACACATTGTACTCACATGTAGAAAGCACTTGGACGATAACATCATCTCACTAATAGTGGAGGTTTAAGCCCAAAAAAAGTAGTTTAACCCCACCACTTGTTATTGAAGTGCCTGTACTAAGCCAGGAAATTCAGCGGCCATTTAACTTGTGTGTTAAGGATATTGATTATGCCTCTTTTCTATGATTTTGATATTTGATTTTAGAATTGTTCTGACAGCATGGTATTTTTTATCTTCATTATAAAATATAGAACATGTAGAAAGTGAAGTTAATTTCTCAGATTTTATCTGATTTTTTTTTTTACCTAAAGTTTTAGATATTGTTGACATAAGGTGTCGTCCTGAAACATAAAAGGTTTCTTGTTTAAAAAAATATGTTCTTAAGTGTACTGGTGTATGTTTAATGTTGATAATATTTCTTTATGTAACATATGCATAGTTTTATTGATAAAGAAATGTCAATTTAAATGTACCTGTAATATTCAATATGCTTTAACAGAACACATGGTTTTCACCAAGTTAGTTATAAGATGTCAGTTATAAAATGTCACACGTTTTTAGAAATGTGTAGATATTTATAGAAACATATTGTCAATATAGCCCAGAGATTATTAATATTTGGTCAGGTCATGTCTGTGTTTCAGGTCATGGCTGTGTTTATTGTCAATGTGTGGTCATGATCACTTTACGTCAGTTAAAATGTTATCTGGTCCTAGGACAGACTATACATGTTTATTTGGTCCTAGGTCACACTGTGATGTCAATCTTAAAATTTTGATAGGCATAATGACGCAAGCTTTATAAAGATCGATAATCAAATGATCTCAAACTTTTTTTCCCCCCAAAATGTTAATTTTAAATACAATTCCTGTTCACATATTTCCAATGATGGTGTCTATTTTAGACTTTTCATGAAAAAACAAAACAATTTGAGTAGAAGATACAATGTATTTAGAACACAGAATTTTACACAGATACAGTCAATCCTGCCCATGCGATCACCTCTCTTAAGCAGTCACCTGTATTTAAAGGTTACCTTTTCTTATCCTGTCATAGAACATGTCATAGAACATGTCATATGATTTAATCTCTTTTAGGAGGTCACCTGTCTTGTAAGGTCACTTTTTAGCTATTGCCATCACTTGGCGTCCGTCGTCCATCCGTTAACTTTTTCATATTTTAATCTACTCCTCTGAAACAACTGGGCCAAATGGAACCAAACTTGGCAGAAAACATCTATATAAGGTCCTCTATAAAGTGTCTTCATTTCGTCCCATTCCGCTAACAAATATGGCCACCAAGGGCAATTCTTGTTTCTGATTGGCTAATGTTAAAAAAATCTTCTCCTCTGAAATTGCTTGGCCAAATGGAGCCAAACTTGGCAGGAAGCATCTATGTAAGATCCTCTACAAAACTTCTTCATTTGGTTCCATTCGGCCAACAAACATGGCTGCTGTTACTAAAAATAGAACATATGGTAAAATTGCAGGTTTTTGGGTAATATGTCACCGAAGCCCTGTGCACGTTGCAAAGAGGGGAACTAGCCGTGTGCACAAAACGTCGGGACAAGGGGTCAGTCTATCGCTAGACTTAAATTACCATAGTAGACATAGCTAAAGCGCAAGCAAGTTTTTAACAATTTATTTCACATAACAAAATATATTCAAATTATAATAACAATTTCAAAGCAAGTTCCAAATAAAAATGATAAATTTTAAATACTAAAGTTCAAATACTAAAAGTATAGTTAATTCCCAATTTTAAAAAGTAACTCAAAAATTAAATAAAGATTAAAATAAACTAAAATGCCAAAGATAAACAAAATAACCCAAATTTTGCATCAGTGTTTCCATCCATCATAGTGGCTGACTGATCGACAGTCCTTGTACGCCAACTATTCCTACAGGGTAAACTTGATCGAATACGCTACCCAAACACTGACTCATAACCTAAAATTTCTGCTCTATTTATGCAAAATTATAAAAGATACTCATATTAATATGTCATACACGAATTACTCTAATTAACACAATAAAATATAATTAACTCATGAACATCAGTCAGATCTACATAATTTCAACTCGAAAGCTTAATTAAGACAAATTTGAATAATAGCCAGTTATGATCAAAAAGTTAAATTGATTAGAAAATGACTATATGAGATGTGCTCCTAATTGTGTCAAAAACTTTAACAAATTTATGCAAATTTATAAATGTCTTTCAAATAATTTTTATAAATATTTCTAAAAAATCTTATCCAAAAATTATAAAATATTAAAACTACAAAAATACAATCTCAAAAAATCAAACACATATATACCACTGTGACAAATAACTCAAAAACCGTTAATAATATCAAAAATCTGACATGGGGTAAAAATGGTCAGCACAGCAAGATCTACCTACCCTGCAATTTTGAAGTTAATCTGAGTACCCAATTTGGAGTTATTGCTCTTTTTTCATCAAATTTTCAAAATTTTAATACTTTTTGTCCTTTATTTCAAAAACTATAAGAGATAGATGTTAAGTTTAAACTGCAAACATGTTCAGCATGTCAAAATCTATCTACCCTGCAATTTTTAAGTAAATGCCATTATCCATTTTGGAGTTGTTGCCCTTTTTCATCAATTTTTTTTTTTTATTTTAATAATTTTCATCCTTTATTTCAAAAACTTTAAGAGATAGATGTTAAGTTTAAACTGCAAACATGTTCAGCATGTCAAGATCTATCTACCCTGCAATTTTGAAGTAAATCGCATTACCTATTTTGGAGTTATTGCCCTTTTTCCATCAAATTTTTTTAATTTTAATACTGTTCGTCTTATATTTCAAAAACTATAAGAGATAGATATTAAGTTTAATTGCAAAAATATGCAGCATGTCACGATCTACCTACCCTGCAATTTTTAAGTAAATCTGAGTACCCATTTTGGAGTAATTGCCCTTTTTAGCTCACCTGACCCAAAGGGTCATGTGAGCTATTGCCATCACTTTTCGTCCGTCATCTGTC
>MJUT01017713.1:502465-517614 GCA_002080005.1 Gigantidas platifrons | reverse complement strand
GATTTATTCTGTTACTCTGGTATATTCTGGTAATCTAGGATACTGGTACCCTAGGAGTCTGATACTCTGATTTATTCTGTTACTCTGGTATATTCTGGTAATCTAGGATACTGGTACCCTAGGAGTCTGTTACTCTGGTATATTCTGGTAATCTAGGAGACTGGTACCCTAGGAGTCTGATACTCTGATTTATTCTGTTACTCTGGTATATTCTGGTAATCGAGGAGACTGGTACCCTAGGAGTCTGATACTCTGATTTATTCTGGTAATCTAGGATACTGGTACCCTAGGAGTCTGATACGCTGGTATATTCTGGCAATCTAGGATACTGGTACCCTAGGAGTCTGATACTCTGATTTATTCTGTTACTCTGGTATATTCTGGCAATCTAGGAGACTGGTACCTTAGGAGTCTGATACTCTGATTTATTCTGTTACTCTGGTATATTCTGGCAATCTAGGAGACTGGTACCCTAGGAGTCTGATACTCTAATTCTGTTACTCTGGTATATTCTGGCAATCTAGGAGACTGGTACCCTAGGAGTCTGATACTCTGATTTATTCTGATACTCTGGTATATTCTGGCAATCTAGGATACTGGTACCCTAGGAGTCTGATACTCTGATTTATTCTGTTACTCTGGTATATTCTGGCAATATAGGAGACTGGTACCCTAGGAGTCTGATACTCTGATTTATTCTGTTACTCTGGTATATTCTGGCAATCTAGGAGTCTGATACTCTGATTTATTCTGTTACTCTGGTATATTCTGGCAATCTAGGAGACTGGTACCTTAGGAGTCTGATATTCTGATTTATTCTGTTACTCTGGTATATTCTGGTAATCTAGGAGACTGGTACCCTAGGAGTCTGATACTCTGATTTATTCTGTTACTCTGGTATATTCTGGTAATCGAGGAGACTGGTACCCTAGGAGTCTGATACTCTGATTTATTCTGGTAATCTAGGATACTGGTACCCTAGGAGTCTGATACTCTGGTATATTCTGGTAATCTAGGAGACTGGTACCCTAGGAGTCTGATACTCTTGATTTATTCTGTTACTCTGGTATATTCTGGCAATCTAGGAGACTGGTACCCTAGGAGTCTGATACTCTGATTTATTCTGTTACTCTGGTATATTCTGGAAATTTAGGAGACTGGTACCCTAGGAGTCTGATACTCCGATTTATTCTGTTACTCTGGTATATTCTGGCAATCTAGGAGACTGGTACCCTAGGAGTCTGATACTCTGATTTATTCTGTTACTCTGGTATATTCTGGCAATCTAGGATGCTGGTACTCTGGAATTCTCTGGTACCATGAAAGACTATTGCTCCGATTTTCTCTGGGGTTTTTTCTTTGTACCTATAATCCACTTCAATTAAACTTCAGGAAAGTTACTTGGGAACTTGACCTCCATTTTAAGGTAATAAAGTTTACAAATTTCTTGGTCCTGTTTTTTTATCTGTGTTATATAAATAATACATATTGAAGTTAAAGTACCTGTATTACAACAATTAATTAGCTAAATCTCACATTTGTTCATATCAAAATTTAATCTAAATAAAATATTTATGTTTTACACAGAAATAAATCCTCTTAAGTTCCACGATTAGACTGTTTTATATTAGTAATTAATTGCTGTATGTCTGAGAGCTGAGAGGTTATGTTAAAGTCTGAGAGCTTGCGGGTTATGTTAAACAGCTAAGAACAGTAATTGAATTAGGATTAACCCTTTAATCTTTACCTATTGTTGTTAAATTTGTAGGAAGAATTAATTTTTATCTTGGTCTTAAAATTTTCTAATTAATGCATTAAAAATGCATTTGACAAACTCATTAAAAATAATGGTTTAAGTTTAAAATATTTGGTTTATCTAGTGTTGCCAAATTATTTTCACTTCTACTTCAACGAAATACTGACTGCCTTCATTAAGTGGTCATGTTAAATTCACTGAATGGGAGGAGAGACAGTATTTTAATCCAGTTTTACACATTACCATATTTTTTTAGTCTCTGCTCAATCTTCAATCAAGCCAGATTATGCCAAAAGGACCAATAATGTAGTCTGGTCTTACAGATAACTAGAACCCCATTTGATTACAATATTTTCCTTATCTGACTACATATTTCCCACGAAGTTTTGAAATATGTTCAGATTCTTGAAAATATTTTAAGTGCCCGGATGCCTCAATGAATTAGGTAGTTGGATTACCTAGCAACTCGTACAAGCCTATCACCAATACAGCGTGGGTTCGCACCGGGCTTTGTGAATTACAAAAAAGCGTGCACTCGGCTCGCAGACGCAAGTGATTAAGTTTACCAGTTGCTTGTCCATGGTCAGTGGTTCTCTCCGGGTACTCCGGCTTCTTCCACCACTAAAACTGGTCGCCATGATATAGCTGCAATATTGCTGAAAGTGGCATTTAAACACAATAAATCAACCAATCAAATCAATCAATTGAAATATTTTTGCTTTTAGTTGATTTTACATTTTATACTTCAAAGAATTATCGAAGTAATGTAAACAATTAAAACTAAATATATATTTTTTTATTTTATTTTTTTCAACCCTTTTCTATCTATGACCTTACATAACTTCAGTATAAAAAACTTTTTCTACTTACAAGATATATTATAACAGTGATCATTGATCATATGTATTTTATTGTATCCTTTTAGAAACCTTTTTCTATAACCTTACATAGCTTCAGTATAAAAACCTTTTTCTACTTACAAGATGTATTATACAATAATCATTGATCAGATGTATTTTGTTGTATACTTTTAGAACACTTCAAAGTAATGAATATGAAATAAACAATTTTACAATAATGCATTATTTAAATCTGTACAATGGATTTCAAATTTTACATTTTAACGAAAATTTGATTCAAACCTTTTAAAAAAAAGATGCAGGCAAGTATGAAAAAAATAATAAGTCACATGACTTCCTTTCAGAAACTCTTTCAAAATGTAAATTTACGTGGTCCATAGAATTTTCAATCGATTAGACAATATTTCTATCATGTTGAACAGCCTTTTGATATTTTCATCGCTAATGTCAAATTTTGGTCGCATCGATATAATGATTGATGTAGATTTGCATAACATTTACATAAAATATACATACAACATATAAAATAAATATAATACAAATGTGGTTTTGTATTATTTCTTTACTGTATTCTAACTTTTGTCAACATTTGATAAGAACATGAGACAGAGGACACAATTTAAAAACCAGTCTTTTTTGTTGACTATTTTTGTTTATTGTTATTATATACCGTTGTATACATATTAAGATCTTCTTTCTCAATTATAATTTTACATATCAAAAGATAAGAATAATTTTATACTTAATACATACAGTTTTGTTTGAATGTTCTATTAAACTTAATATACATACTCTTTTGTTGTGCTGTTTTTTTTTCTTTTCTATTTATTTTTCAATGTCATTTTAACTTATTTTTTAGAATTATTTGAATATATTTACTAGATGATTTTTATATCAGTTCTGTAATATGAAGAAGAAGTAAACAAAATGACTTAATAGTCTTTTTCTTCAGAGTATCATATAGTATTTCTACCTATGTGTTTGTAAAGGAGAATATTTGTATAATAACTATTTCTTTTCTATATCAAAGAACATAAACCATTTGTCATAAGGATTGATTGCAATTTTTGTTTGGTTCATGAAGAAGTAACCTCAATAAGGTTGTACACACAGTGGAACCCGTAGCGGGCTGTGCAAGGGTTTTAGGTTATTTCGAATGCACCGAACAAATAATTTCGATCAATCCTTATAAATTAATTAAATTTTTTTTTTATGATATTGAAAAATATATTCATTTTTTCAAAATAAGGCAAATAATCGAAAATAAATTTAAATAACCCCAAAGGTGCCTCATTTAAAGAAAATCACCCGATGACAACGGCATGCGACGCCTTGAGAATGACGTTTATTTTTATATTCCGTACATTACCAAATAACCTCAACTTTTTAAACCAATCAAAACATGTATAAAATGACATGTGACTAAAATTAATTTATTAAAAATTAAGGGTGTTTTATGTTGCTTTAAGCAAATATATGTCTATACACTTCGACAAAAGTTAAGAGCCACTCTGTATTTTTTTCAAAATTGTTTTCTTTTATTTAGCTCACCTGGCCGAAAGACCATGTTAACTTTTTACATTTGAATCTTCTTCTCTGAAACCGCTTGGCCAAATGAACCAAATCTTGGTAGTAAGCATCTATGGAAAGACCTCTATAGAAATTGCTTATTTCATCCTGATCCATGTACAATCATGGCCACCATAGGCTGGTCCGACAAGGTAAGCAGAAATGCTCAGCCCGCTGAGCCTCTAGTTTAATGATGAAAGAAGTTGAACCTTAAGTGCTTTTTGGTAATATTTCATTATGGATTAGATCACAGGCTACAATTTTAGTCATATTTAATGCTGATTATAAAAACAAATTGTTGCTTATTACAAGTGGAAAAATGGGAGACATTTTAAAACTTAAAAAAAAAAAAGAATTTATTTGGTTATTGTTTTTAAACAATTTAAGAAAACGGACGAGTCATAATTTTTTCAAAACTTTTGATTGAATGTAATTATGGAAGAAGCATTATAGTGCACATTTACTCAGTAGCGTGTATAACCACCACGTTTATGCCAAAGCTCCCACAGTCACCTATTCATTCCACAATTAGGTGATTTATGGGAATCGCTGCCATTGTTAGCTCACCTGACCCAAAGGGTCATGCGAGCTATTGCCATCACTTGGCGTCCGTCGTCCGTCGTAAACTTTTTCAAAAATCTTCTCCTCTGAAACTACTAAACCAATTGAAACCAAACTTGGTCTGAATCATCACTAGGGTATCTAGTTTCAAAATTGTGTCCAGTGATGCCGTGCACCAACCAACATGGCCGCTGTTACTAAAAATAGAACATATGGTAAAATTGCAGGTTTTTGGGTAATAACTCAAAAACCGTTAATAATATCAAAAATCTGACACGAAGTAAAAATGATCAGCACAGTAAGATCTACATACCCTGCAATTTTGAAGTATATCTGATTACCCATCTTGGAGTTATTGCCCTTTTTTCATCAATTTTTTTAAATTTCAATACTTTTCATCTTATATTTCAACAACTATAAGAGATAAAGGTTAAGCTTAAATTGCAAAAATGTGGAGCATGTCAAGATCTACATACCCTGCAATTTTTAGTAAATTCTTTTACCCATTTTGGAGTTCTTTCCTTTTTTTCATCAAATTTTCAAAATTTTAATACTTTTCGTCCTTTATTTCAAGAACTATGAGATAGATGTTAAGTTTAATTGCAAAAATGTGCAGCATGTAGAGATCTACCTATCCTGCAATTTTGAAGTAAATCCCATTACCCATTTTGGAGTTATTTCCCTTTTTTCATCAAATTTTCAAAATTTTAATTCTTTTCGTCCTTTATTTCAAAAACTATAACAGATAGATGTTAAGTTTAAACTGCAAAAATGTTCAGCATGTCAAGATTTAATTTACATACCCTGCAATTTTGAAGTAAATCTGATGACTCATTTTGGAGTTATTGCCCTTTTTTCATAAAAAAATTTAAAATTTTAATACTATTTGTCTTATATTTCAAAAGCTATAAGAGATAGAAGTTAAGTATAAATTGCAAAAATGTGCAGCATGTCAAGATCTACCTACACTGCAATTTTGAAGTAAATCCCATTATCCAATTTGGACTTATTGCCCTTTTTTATCAATTTTTTTAAATTTTAATACTTTTTGTCTTATATTTCAAAAACTATAAGAGATAGATGTTAAGTTTAAATTGCAAAAATGTGCAGCATACCTACTCTGCAATTTTGAAGTAAATCTCATTACCCATTTTGGAGTTATTTCTCTTTTTTCATCAAATTTTCAAAATTTTAATACTTTTCGTCCTTTATTTCAAAAACTATAAGAGATAGATGTTAAGTTTAAACTGCAAAAATGTTCATCATGTCAAGATCTACAAAAAAAATTCACAGTTGAAAATGTCGGACAATTGTGTGAAGAGTTATTTCTCTTGTAATGCATTTTTTTTTGACTTCACTGCTTTTGGTTACTCAAATAATCAAAAGGAAGCAACTCTATTACAAAATGTGAAGTAGCATAAGATAAATTTTGAGAATCATTGACATTTATGTTTTTTACAGCAATGTTGATAACTTATATTAAAGGGGAACTGCTGCCCAAATTTTTTTGGAGAAGGGGTTTGCAATGATTAGGGCTACATTTGTTATTTTTTGACAGAAGTTATCAAGTTTTATTGACTGATGTTGTTATTATACCCAGGTGAGCTATACAGGCTCCTGGGAGCCTCTAGTTCCAGAATTGTGTTTGTTAATTCAGCAATATTTTGACATTGTGGATTATGTTGGTTCACTTTTCGGCCAACAAAGTCCCATACATGCTCGATTACGTTCATATCGAGGGGTATGGCAGGCCACTGAAATGTGTCAATCGTTTCTTGCTGGCTGAATTCTCTTACACTTGCCACCTCTCTGCTAATGTCAATTTTCACCTAAGCATAATATAGCGATGAAAACGCTCTATATGAAAAACTCTACAACCTCAACTTGCAAGCACACTTTATGTAATTAGATATTACACCAATTTTTAACCAGTTTTAATCGAACACCACATTATCAATCGATGACAGTCTACTTGTTTAATTAAAGCTTATGTGTACAGATATTCTTTACAGCAATCACATTTTTAAAAAGTTAATTTTCAAAAAAAGATATTTATAAAATTTATCAAGTGGTGCTTAACTTTTGACAAAGTGTATATATATTGTCATTGATTTGATTTACAAGAATGGATTAGTGCACATTTAATTCAATTGTTATAAAACTATACACATATATTACAGAAAAATTTATCACTCCGTCTTTTGTTTTTCATACCAAATATTTTGCAATTAAGTTGAAAAAAGCAGAGCTTTAATTATTTTTCCTTTTCTTAAAAGAAGATAAATTTGTTAGTTTGTGATGTCCAAGTGAAAAACAGTATTACAGATATTATAATTTAAGCTATGATGAGTCACTTTGGCTGAATTTTTATAAATTGACTCAATAAAAATGTTTAAGATCTAAAAACATGACTTCTTTGACCACCATGAACTTTCTTTATTATAAATATTTTAAAGGAGACCAAATAAAAGTCAAAGATAATCAATATTAATATAAAGTCATGATTTGTAGGAGTTTTTCCATGTTTAAACAGATCTCCAGGTTTTATTGTACAATGTTTTCCACGTTTTAAACAGATCTCTGTGTTTTATTGTCGTATATTGATTTGTCCGCTCTTCAAACCTTACCGTATTTCTTTACTTTTATGTCTCTTTAGTCATGTGACCTTATTTTGTTTTTGTTTTAAAGTTTGCCTTCTGAAATGAAAATGTAAATTTATAAAGAAGTGTTTTATTTATAGATTTTTAATCTTATATGTACATATTATCGTCAAGTTTTAAGTTCATATTCTCAGCTTGTATGATTTGTGTGTATTTTGTTATATTTTTTCTCAATTGATAGATATATACTTATGTATATAGGTGATCTTCTACAGGACTATATGGGGTTATGACAAAGAATGGATACCCCTTGTCTCCCCACAAAGGCCAAATGAGCTTTTAGTGTCACTTGGTATCCGTAGTCTGTCATCACATTTTAATCTCCTGCAATACTGCTTAGCTAAATAGATTTTCTACAAGTACCGGTATTAGTTGATCTGTAAAGGGGCATATTATCCTTAGACACTTCTGAAATACATCTTGTTAAACACTTCTGAAATACATCTAGTTAAACACTTCTGAAATACATCTGGTTAAACACTTCTTAAATACTTCTGGTCAAACAATTCTGAAATACATCTGGTTAAACACATCTGAAATACATCTGGTTTAACACTTCTGAAATACATCTGGTTAAACACTTCTGAAATACATCTGGATAAACACTCCTGAAATGCATCTGGTTAAACAATTCTGAAATGCATCTGGTTAAACACTTCTGAAATACATCTGGTTAAGCACTTCTGAAATACATCTGGTTAAACACTTATAATATACATCTGGTTAAGCACATCTGAAATACATCTGGTTAAACACTTCTGAAATACAGGTTAGACACTTCTGAAATACATCTGGTTAAACAATTCTGAAATGCATCTGGTTAAACACTTCTGAAATACATCTGGTTAAACACTTCTGAAATACATCTGGTTAAGCACTTCTGAAATACATCTGGTTAACACTTCTGAAATACATCTGGTTAAACACTTCTGATATGCATCTGGTTAAACAATTCTGAAATGCATCTGGTTAAACACTTCTGAAATACATCTGATTAAGCAATTCTGAAATACATCTGGTTAAACACTTCTGAAATACATCTGGATAAACACTCCTGAAATACATCTGGTTAAACAATACTGAAAGACATCTGGTTAAACACTTCTGAAATACATCTGGGTAAACAATTCTGAAATACATCTGGTTAAACACTTCTGAAATACATCTGGATAAACACTCCTGAAATACATCTGGTTAAACAATACTGAAAGACATCTGGTTAAACACTTCTGAAATACATCTGGTTAAACAATTCTGAAATACATCTGGTTAAACACTTCTGAAATACATCTGGTTAAACAATTCTGAAATGCATCTGGTTAAACATCTGGTTAAACACATCTGAAATACATCTGGTTAAGCACTTCTGAAATACATCTGGTTAACACTTCTGAAATACATCTTGTTAAACACTTCTGATATACATCTGGTTAAGCACATCTGAAATACATCTGGTTAAACACTTCTGAAATACAGGTTAAACACTTCTGAAATACATCTGGCTGAAATACATCTGGAAAATCAATTTACATTTTTGATTTTCTGGGTCTTGATATAAAAGATTAATTATAATTGTCTATACTAATATTATGTGTAAAATTAAAGTGGTACAAGTTTGTCATCAATACAAAATAATAATAATAATAATACCAATAAAAACATTAATTTAAGAGAGTGACACAGTCAGTACAAACTAATCTTCCCTGAAGCCCCTCACTTACAGAACAATCTTACAATAACAAACTACAGTAGACATAGGTGACATAATATGGGGTATGCCATTTTCAACAAAGTTTCAATTTCTTCTAAGACAACCATGTCCAGACTAGGACTTTTTTAAGGTCCATATTTCATATGTATATGGTGACTGTGACCATGACTTTGTATGACATGGTCAAATAAATTGCTTTTTTCCATCATTAATATTTGTATGGGGCATAACTATTTTGTATTAAGCCCCAGTAATTAAGACATGGCAAAGTGACAAGTATAAACATTACATTATGGTGACCTTGACCTGAGATATCAAGGTCAAGAATATTTATTTTAATATATTGTATATTGTCCAGACCCAAACATTTCTTTTGTGGTGTGTAAAAATGATTTAATTCAATTTTTTTTGCATTAAGGCTGGAAATTTGAATATCCTTGAGAGTTCTTAGATGGAAAAGATTGAACAAATGATTCTGAGAAATATTCCTTTTTTTATTTAAAAAAAGCAGGGATTTTGAGAATTTAGTCTAACTACATTATTACTTGAGTAAAAAATGCTGCAAATATGTAAAGCTTGGATTAGTTATGGTATGGGAAAGATTGTAATTCCAAATTTGGTAAATATTTGAATTTTTTTTAGACCCATTCATTTTTTTAAAGTATGTTTCAACCATACATTTCTGGAATCAAAATAAAAACAGCAGTTATATGGAACAGGTAAATTTAAAAAAAAAACTACTATTTGTGTTTATAAACCAGGAATGGAAGTGTATGGTCTATTGAGTTTAAAACATAACTGTGTTATGGTTCAATAATTCTTCTTTACTTGATGAGTGATACAGGCTCATGTGAGCCTCTTATTACATTTACTTGTGTTACCTTGTGAGTGATACAGGCTCATGTGAGCCTCTTAATAACATTTTACTTGTGTTACCTTGTGAGTGATACAGGCTCATGTGAGCCTCTTATTAACCTTTTATCTGGTGATTGATACAGGCTCCTGTGAGCCTCCTATTAACCTTTAACCTTGTGTTACCTTGTGATTGATACATGCTCATGTGAGTCTCTTATTAACATTTTATCTGGTGAGTGATACATGCTCATGTGAGTCTCTTATTAACCTTTTATCTGGTGATTGATACAAGCTCATGTGAGCCTCTTGTTAACATTTTATCTGGTGATTGATACAAGCTCATGTGAGCCTCTTATTAACATTTTATCTGGTGAGTGATACATGCTCATGTGAGCCTCTTATTAACATTTTATCTGGTGAGTGATACATGCTCATGTTAGCCTCTTATTAACTTTTTATCTGGTGATTGATACAAGCTCTTGTGAGCCTCTTATTAATCTTTTATCTGGTGATTGATACAAGTTCATGTGAGCCTCTTATTAACATTTTATCTGGTGAGTGATACATGCTCATGTTAGCCTCTTATTAACATTTTATCTGGTGAGTGATACATGCTCATGTTAGCCTCTTATTAACCTTTTATCTGGTGATTGATACAAGCTCATGTGAGCCTCTTGTTAACATTTTATCTGGTGATTGATACAAGCTCTTGTGAGCCTCTTATTAATCTTTTATCTGGTGATTGATACAAGCTCATGTGAGCCTCTTATTAACATTTTATCTGGTGAGTGATACATGCTCATGTTAACCTCTTATTAACTTTTTATCTGGTGATTGATACAGTCTCATGTGAGTCTCTTATTAACCTTTTATCTGGTGACTGATACAGGCTCCTGTGAGCCTCTTATTAATCTTTTTTCTGATGATATAATTTTCTTTAAGAATTATTTACATATCAAAAGTCACATACACAAAATGTATGATTTTTTAAATTTTTGCCTTCATCTAATTATGGCATGTTAATTTTTGCCTTCATCTAATTATAGCTTGTTACTGTTTGCATTCATCTAGTTATAGCATGTTTATTTTTACCTTCATCTAATTATAGCATGTTAATTTTTGCCTTCATCTAATTATAGCTTGTTAATTTTTTTCTTCATCTAATTATGGCATGTTAATTTTTGCCTTCAACTAATTATAACTTGTTAATTTTTGCCTTCATCTAATGATGACATATTAATTTTTGCCTTCATCTAATTATGGCATGTTAATTTTTGCCTTCATCTAATTATAGCATGTTAATTTTTTCCTTCATCAAATTATAGCATGTTAATTTTTTTCACAATTCAAAGATTTAATGGAAAAAAAATTTTTAGGTTATAATTTTATTTTAATGAATAAGGTTTTGTAGATTTTATTGAAAGTAGCATAAAATATATAGCAAGTTTAAAGTTTTGAAAAGAAATGCTTTACTGCTTGTATAATTTTTGGTTTGAAAAAAGATACCATAAGAAAGGAAAGTTTTCCTCTGAAGAGCGAATTTCTCTTCTTTCAAAATACAGAAAATTTATTTGGAAATAAAATGTGATAAACTTGGTCCAAACAGCTAGAAAATAAAGGTATTCATGCTCTGAATAGAGGGCTTCAGTGTTTTTTCATCAGTAAACACTTCTATTTTTTACATTCAACTACAATAGGCAATTTTCTATTAGCTATGTTGTATTTGTTACTTTCTTAATAAATTATCTGTAGTTATTTTTGACCAGTGTCAACGATCGTAAACTGATATTGTTTGAAATGTAAACATTTTCCTATCAAATCAGATTTCTTGTTGTAAGACCACAATACATTTAAATATATTGTATATCTTGATAAGAACAATACTAGAATCAGCTGGAACAATTTGATACAATATAGATATTTACTAATATTGATTTATATAATTTGATAACTCCCGTTACCAAGACTTGATTTTTTTAATGTAGACATCACGGTTCGAAACGGAAAATGAAATATAAAAGAAGCGTGAAAGGTGATATATGGTAAATAGATAAGAAACGATTGTTCATTTCACTTGGATATGGAAGGTAAATAATGGATTAGAGATTAAACGAGTCTAAGTGCACCATTTAAATCCAGGTGATCAGACCGTTATAGGTATATAATACATGGCACATGCTATAAACAGAGAACTTTTACTTCTATACAAGGATAGGATTGTTATACTTCACAATGTGAAAACATTGTTTACAATCAGCTGTGATGGAACATGTTAATTTCAGGGTAATTTGATAGATTGTAAAGAGATATAATATTTTTACAAGGTTTTAAATTTTTACCTGCTGAGGTTGATTTCAGTTTTTATGATAAAGTTCTATGGATTTAAAAGCCTGATTGGAGAGTTGAATTTTAAGGTGACTGAAATTTGAGTAAATAATGTGAATTTTTTATGAAATATGCATAAAAGGATTATTTAAATTTTAAAAGACAAAAAAAATGTGATATACCAGTAAAAAAATGTGTTTTCAACCTGAAGCTTGGAGAGTAGTGAAATTTATGGATTGATAAAGATTTCATAAAATTCTAGAAGTTGTGGATTTGTCAGAATGTTCCACATAGATTGTCCACGTTTCCGTGGTTTCATGACCTGGGATGATTTAGGGTGAGTACCAAACTAATTTGGGTATAATTTGATTAATTTAAAAAAAAATTGTAAATGCAATATTAAATAACAATGGTGAATGACAATTTCAGTAACCATAACAACATGAACCACTCTTCTAGTTAACTCAAAACTTCACTTCATGAAAATAAGACAATGACAGAAGCTGATGAAAATCTTTATCTTCTTAGACAGGCACAGAAAGTGGCAGGATTAATTAATGTATTTGTGAAGTTTCTAACAGTGGACTAATTTCATTTGCTGCCTAGTTTCAAATATCTCACAGGCTCAGTCTATATATACACTGTAATTTAAACAAATGCATTTATGCCCATTATGTTTAGCAAATTTGTTGTCCCTTTTAGAACCTACATATAGTGTTTACATCAAAATTTTATATAAAGAAAGAAGTGGACTGCATCCCATTTTTTTAAACTGACCCTCATTAAAAGGACTGTTTTTACACCTTAATACCCCCTTAATGACAAAAGAAATCATGAAATGAAACTCAAAAACATCCTCTCTTTACAAACAATACTTTGTAAAAATCAACTTCAATTGATTGGTTAATTGTAAAGTCTTTTTAAAACTAGAAAGTAAATAGCTATGTAGGTTTTGATAGTTTTTATAGTGGTAAAGTCAGTTCTAAGTTGATAGTTCTAAAACACACATTTAAATAGCAGTAAAGGACACTTTTATTGACCATAATTTAATTGATTTCTTCAGAAATGTACACAATGTTAATTTACAAGTAGTTATAGTTTGTTACAGAAATTGATTAACTACAAAAACACTGATGGTAGACTGGTAGTTGACAAAACTTGATGTCAAATTAACCTACAAAACCAAAACGATCGATGGTAATAACATAATTTTAGATAATTTGTGATAAATATATAGAAATGTATTTCAAAGCATTTCCGTGGTTACCGTAATGACATAATTTTAGATCATTTGTGATAAATATATAGAAATGTATTTCAAAGCATTTCCGTGTAATTTTAGATAATTTTTATTAAGATAAAAGATAAGCTTTGATTTCTTGAATAGATTTTGTAATTTATTTCCTGTTATTATAAGATTTATGGTCAAAGATTAAAATTGGGAATTTTTTTTATAGTTGACTGAATTTTCTGTGATAAAATATTTTCAGAAATGTAGGGAAAAAGCTTTGATTTTTTTTTTTTTTTTTTTTCACATCAAAAGAATCTTGTATTGTGACTAATAAATAATGACCATATGATACCAAATAATTTTCAATTTTCTATTCAGTAAATTTTTGGATATTTTTCTTGAATTTGTTGTTTCAAGTATATATCATGCACTTTTCTCTTAATTTAACATGTTTATAAATACCTGGTATGTTGTGATTTTAAAAGTCAATAAAAGACACACAAATAAAAAGACACTAAAAGTACAAGAAATTTATTACTTTTGTTAAAATAACAAAGCACACCTGTGTTAATATACTAAGTAATTAAATAAATTGTTCAATGTAATATTTCACTTTCCAATACACACTGGTTGAACAATAACTCTTTGTCAGTTTAACTCATGGTACACAAACATGTATATTTCTTTCACGTAACACAAATACATATTTTACAAACTTCCTTGTAAGTGTACAGCCACTGATTGAAAAGATAAGACTTTTTATTATAATGCAGTCATTAGAACTGCATGAATACTAGAGACTTCTTGTTATATAAAAAAATATATCTTTAGCTAAAATGCCAGTAAAACACTGTTCTGTTATAATAATACCCACTTACCTCTAGATATGTTCATTATATATTTATGTAGCAGTTTGCTTCATATTGACAAAACAGTTTAAAAGACAATCAAATATTTGATTAAATTAATGACATTGAAATAATGATATTGTTATCAAAACATAAAGAAATGAGGAGGTAAAACAATTTAAACTGCTTCATTCAGAATCTCATATGGATTTTTATACCCCCTGCAAACAAAGTTTGGGGGGTATATAGGTTTCACCCTGTCTGTCTGTCCGTCTGTCCGTCTGTCTGTCCGCATAGAGGGTACATGGTTTGTCCATGCAACTCCTCCTACAGTTTTTCTGCTAGGAAGTTTTTATTTTGCAGATTATTTGTACATATATCAAAGATGTGCATGTGGTAAGGATTTTGATTTTTGTGCATTTTTACCAAAAATATAGATTGTTGAACTTAGTCATTTTTTGGTGAATTTGGCAAAAAGGGTACATAGTTTGTCCGCACAACTCCTCCTAAAGTTTTTATGCTAGGAAGTTTTTATATTGCAGATCGTTTGTGCATACATCAAAGATGTGCATGTTGTAAGGATTTTGATTTTCATGAATTTTTACCAAAAATATAGATTGCTGAACTTAGTCTTTTTTTGGTGAATTTGGCTAAAAGGGTACATGGTTTGTCCGCGCAACTCCTCCTACAGTTTTTACACTAGGAAGTTTTTATATTGTAGATTGTTTGTACATATATCAAAGATGTGCATGTGGTAAGGATTTTAATTTTTG
>MJUT01017713.1:487441-498319 GCA_002080005.1 Gigantidas platifrons | reverse complement strand
AAAGCAATTACTCTGTGGCCTTAAGCATAATGATTACAGTATTTGTATGCTTACTTAGTCAGAAAGGATATGGATGTAGATGAACATGAGAGACTATCTAACATTACACTTAGACACAAACTAAAGTAAAGGAACATCTTGTAGTAAGAAAGGATATACAATGTAATTGTAAATGAACATGAGATACTATCTAACATTACACTTAGACACAAATTAAAGTAAAGGAACAGTTTGTAGTAAGAAAGGATATGGATGTAAATGAACATGAGAGACTATCTAACATTACACTTAGACATAAATTAAAGTAAAGGAACAGTTTGTAGTAAGAAAGGATATGGATGTAAATGAACATAAGAGACTATGTAACATTACACTTAAACACAAATTAAAGTAAAGGAACAGTTTGTAGTAAGAAAGGATATGGATGTAAATGAACATAAGAGACTATCTAACATTACACTTAGACACAATATTAAAGTAGAAGAACACTGTTTGTATTGTTGTTCTACATTTCACAGTCACAGTAAGGTCTTCAACAATCAGAATAACTCATACGCTAAAAATGAGTGTGAAACAGCCCCTAGCCTGCAGTGAGTGGTACTCGTTACTTCTGCAGATAAATGCCACATCTGAGCATTTTCTTCGTTTAATGTTATTTGTTGTATGGAGTGTTATTTCCAAGATGCGAGGTTATCAACAAAAACACAGTTGAAGTAATCCTACAAATACTGTCATCATTGTGCTGGACATCACATTACAAGATTATGAAAAAAAAACAAAAAAGAACACAATGGTCCTTATAGTCTTTCATAGATCTATATTGAAAAAAAAACATGCCTAAATTTAAGTGTAATTGTCAGTTGATTGTTTGGAATGTAAAATTAAGTTACTATTTATAGGATTTAATTTTTATTATTCATTATACTTTTTTATCTCTGATTTGACTTTAACTCACTGATATATTTTTTATATTTCAGATGTTTAGCTAGAGCTGTAGGGGTAAGATAGATATTTGATATTTATTTTAATATTAATTATGATATTTGTCGTAAAGAGGAGTTGAGCCCTTTTATTAAATAATTTGTAATGCAAGATGAAGTAGTTTTGTATTTCAAGGTAGTGATGTGCTTTACCTCTTTACACAGATGTTCACCTTGTGTAAATCCTGGTTAAATATATATTTATTTCTGATAACCCTGTAAATCCTGATTCCATGTTAAATAATGCTGTTTTGTAAGGGTACGCTAAGGTCACCTTTACCTGAGGGGGGGACCTTAGTTTTGATCAAATAAAAAACATATTTAGAAACTGTAAATTTAAATCCTGATTCCATGTTTATGAATGCTGTTTTGTAAGGACCACCCCGATTAAAAAAAATTATTATATTTTTAAAGATCCTAATATCATTATATTTTTTACTATAAATTTATCTTAATTTTAAAATAATCTTTTAATTAATCTGTTGAGGGAGACGTCATCTTGTTGTTAATTTAGTTTTGCTCCCAAGTTAGACCAGAATTTGATTGTCACCTTACAAGACAACCATTATAATTTTTTAGCTTTGATGTTTTCATAACAATTATAATTTCCAGCAATGTTTGCTAATTTTGGTGTAATTTGTCAAATTGATTCAATACACTAAAGGTAATCAAGATTTTATCATAAAATATTTGTTAATTCTCTAAATAACACATGTTTAATTATTCTAATAATTGACAGCAATTTTACAATAAGTTTGAGAAATAATTCCATATGACAATAAATCGTAAAATTTCTTAAACACAAAATTAAATTTTCATGACGGGATCAATCGATTATTAGACAGATTTTATAGAGAAATAATTGATTTGAAATTAATCTTGACACCAATACACAAATATTAGCAAGCTATAGTGTATTACATGTGGTACTAATCTTCTACTAATCTCTCTAATCTGATTGGTCTATTGTCTCTAACTTTAAATCATTATTTGGTTTAGATATTATAGATTTATATCTAGGAGGAGATCATACAAGATAAAAACAACAATGTATTTGATTGATCTATTTGATTTAATGGCTTTCAAGGACATATTTTAAACTGGACTAGAGCTGGAGAATGGAGGGAGGGTAAAATTATTTATCGATACGGTTGTCTCCTCATAAGGCCCCCCATTCTGCAATAAGAAAGTGATCTTATAAGAGAAGTGGCCTCTCTTGAGGTGGATAATTTAGCACTGAGAATGAAAAGAGGGAGAGGAAAGTTTGGTTGTCTCTGATTGAGAGTAATGTGTTGGAGTGGTGCAACATGTCTACCTGCAGATTCTTGTTTCACTATCAAAATCTGAATTTGTAGCAAGGTCTACAGGGGCAGATCCAGGGGGGGTGGCGCACCCGGCTTGCACCCTCCCACCCTAAAATTGGAAAAAATATGATTTTCTTTGTGTAAAATCGTGATTTTTCACACGAAATACCCCAACAATTTTCTATTATTTTAAGTGCACCCCCCCCTAACTTGAAATCCTGGATCCGCCCCTGGTCTAGTATAAAGCAGGTATCTCATCAAAAACTTACTAGTTCTCAACGATATCAATGAAAAAAAATGCTTACTTGGCATTTAAAAAAAAACAAACTC
Organism: Gigantidas platifrons; assembly: GCA_002080005.1. Classification (NCBI taxonomy): domain Eukaryota; kingdom Metazoa; phylum Mollusca; class Bivalvia; order Mytilida; family Modiolidae; genus Gigantidas; species Gigantidas platifrons. The sequence continues at coordinate 495,705 of MJUT01017713.1, read as the reverse complement.
ACTCTATCAATGCTAATAAATCAAGGAAAATGAACTGTAAATAATTTTAGCAGCACCAGCTTATATGTTGTGAGTCAACCAAATAAACATATGTACAATGGAACCTGTCTAATCTGACACACCAAGGGACCAGAGAAATGTGTCTCATTGTACAAGATGTCAGAACCTGTCTAATCTGACACACCAAGGGACCAGAGAAATGTGTCGGATTGTACAAGATGTCAGAACCTGTCTAATCTGACACAACAAGGGACCAGAGAAATGTGTCGGATTGTACAAGATGTCAGAACCTGTCTAATCTGACACAACAAGGGACCAGAGAAATGTGTCAGATTGTACAAGATGTCAGAACCTGTCTAATCTGACACACCAAGGGACCAGAGAAATGTGTCGGATTGTACAAGATGTCGGAATACTCAGGGTTTATTTTAGTTAATAGAAATACTTTGGGACTATAAATTTTTGTCGGATGTCACAAGATGTCGGAATACTCAGGTGTCGGATTGCACAAGTTCCACTGTAATATACATTGTATTGTCAAACCTATATTTTAAGGACACTGGTTGGACACTGAAAATATGCTCTTTATGAGCAGTTCCCCTTTATATACAGGTTAAAATTATTTCTCCCATTATGACGTCATTTTAACCCCGCTGAACCAGTGGTGGAAAAATCTGTAATCCTCTAGAGGATTAAAATGTCTCGTGCCTTTCCCCGCATTTGACTCGTTTGACTCCTTTAACGGCTTTTGAAATAAAGTTCGTGTTGAATAATGAGAGAAACAAATTCTCCTTCAGTTGCCCATGTGGGTTATGATATTTCTCCACTCTCGAGAGTTAAATTAAAAATTTTAACCACTCGCCTAACGGCTCGTGGTTAAAATTTTTAATTTATCTCTCTTGAGTGGAGAAATATCGTAACCCACGGGCAACTGAAAGAGAATCTATATATACACTATTCATTAAAAGGAGAAATTGAAACTGTCCTTTATAGACAGTGATTTGTGATATACAGGTGCCCCTATAAGACAGGTTTCACTATATATACTTCAGGATACGTGACTCCATTTTTCACTTGTTAGAATATATTTCATTTTTAAATATCGAGTATGATTTTGCATTATAAGAGAAATGTTATATGATTCCTCATGGTTGGGTGAACAGACAATCTTTTGTTTGTCAAATATTTGACTACCGTGCTAGTTTTATAACAATTGTCTGGTTAATTTGAATAAAATGTGTTATAAAAATCCATAAATCTATTGTTTAAAATGATATCAAAATAGAGGTGAGGTTAATTGTTTATTAATAAATTTAAATTTAATTAGGATGAAAATACATGTACTTCCATTTTGTCCTGGAGATTTGATCATTATATAACAGAAGGTTTTTTATATACTGTCTTTTACATTTGAACACTGTGTACTAAAAACACATGTACTAAGATCAGTTTGAACAAAAATTCATTCAATTCACTTTTAAACTGGGGTCGTCTTGGTCATGATCATATTGTAGTTGGATTTACAACTACCTGTGTAATCAGTACCTATCACCACATAAGTTGTGAATCATGCTGAAGGTGAAGTGTACTCGGTACAACATAGGTGATTAAAGTTACCAGTGACTTGTGACAGGTCTATGGTTTTTTCCAGGTCCTCTGGTTTCCTCCACCAATAAAACTGACCGCCATGATATAACTGAAATATTGTTGAAAGTGGTGTTAAAACATTTACCCCCCTCCCCCATCACTTTTCAATTAAAGAGAGATAAAAAAAATGTTTATGTATAGCCTCTTGTAGTATTTTTTCTCCTGTGAAAGTGTGGTTTGTTTCTTTCAATTTATAATACATGGATTATTATGTTCCTACATGGATTTAAGATCAGGAATATCTTCCATGAAGGCTGAGAAATTTCGTCTTTTCTTTAGTGAAGCATAGTGGAATGAGGGTAAAAGACTTAAAAAGACCATGGTTCAGATGAATTGAGAGAGTAAAATACAGTAGTTCTCCTCCTCTTATAATGTCCCTCCCACCAAAAGTAACCCCTCTTATAAGGCCCCTCCCACCAAAGGCCAGCCCTCTTATCAGTAGTCCCCCTCTTATAAGGCCCATCCCACCAAAGGCCATCCCTCTTATAAGGCCCCTCCCACCAAAGGCCACCCCTCTTATAAGGACCCTCCCACCAAAGGCCAGCCCTCTTATAAGGCCCCTCCTACCAAAGTCCACCCCTCTTATAAGGCCTCTCCCACCAAAGGCCAGCCCTCTTATCAGTAGTCCTCCTCTTATAAGGTCCCTCCCACCAAAGGCCACCCCTCTTATAATGCCCCTCCCACTAAAGGCCACCCCTCTTATAAGGCCCCTCCCACCAAAGGCCACCCCTCTTATCAATCCAGATTAAAGTGTCAGAGTAGAACAACATGTTTGCCCACTGACTGTTTAGTGAACTATCACTATAGACATCCATATAAGTGTGTAGGTCTAGTACAAAACTGACCTCATTATCATCTCATCAAATGTAACTTGTTCTCACCATGATATTACTGAAAAATTGTTCATTTGGTGTTAAACAACAATCACTCACTCACTCATAAAATCTCTAAATTCAAATATCCATCATGAATCCCCAACATCAAACAATATTTTCATTATTTTTGTCTACCATTAAAGAATCTGCAGGGTGGTTTCATAAAATGATAAAAATTTCATCAACTTTATCATCTACAAAATAAAACTTTATCTCATAAACATTTTACATTTTCACCTTAAACCAATAAAAATGAGTTATAAAAGATTTAATAAATTATTTTAATAGCAAAATGAATTTTAATATTTCTGATTATATTTTAATAATTGTTATGTTAATAGCTATGTGGGTGTTTAAAACCCTTGGTTTTGATCGTTTTCACACCAAATTCTACAGGAACATTATCGATATTAATATCCATATAGATAATTGGGTATTAAATATAATAATTAAAAATATGGGTTTTATTATTATACTCTCGGAAATCTATTTTGATATTTAAATACGTCTTAAAGTTGGGCTGAAATGATTTATGTTTTTTTTTGTGATACAGTCAAACCTCTATATAAAGGGCACTTATGAGTGGCTGTTTATGTACAGGTCAAAATTATATGCACTTATTCATTAATGGAAAAAATTAGGCTGACCAGTATAGAAAATGATTTGCTATATAGAGGTGCCCTTTAAGACAGGCTTGACTTTTTTTTTAGTAAAATGATTACAGTAAAAACTTTATTAAATTGACACTTTTTGAGTGAAAGCGAATCTGGGCAGGTTTTTCATCGCTTGTTTTTGTTTATTTTTGTATAGCCATTGGAGATTCAATATCAAGAGGTGAGGGTTGGCATCCCATAAACTGGTTTAGCCCTGCCACATTTTTGTGCCTGTCCATTTCTAACCTCATATGTCATGGTCTTTTCATGTTCAGTGATTTGAAGTGATGAGTTATTATTCAGTTTGTTGATATTGGTGGGATAGCTGACCAACACTGACCAACACTGTTTAAACTTTCTTTTTCATAAGCTGAATGGAACTAGAAATTGTGTCAATAAAATTTATGAAGTTTCCTTTTATATACAGGTTCAAATTGTATGTGTTATTCATTAAATGGAGAAAATAATATTACCCTTTATAGATGGTGATTTCATAGAAACAGGTGTCCTTTAAAGGGGAATTTGCGGTAGTGCCTACCGCCAAAATTTGTGGGCGGAGCTTATCAGCAAAAATCTCCATTGATATGAACAGCATATTTATGATTCTGTATGTCACATGACCAACATGACCAAGGTCACATACCTCAGAAATTTGAAGTGATTTTTGTAGGTTTTAGAATGATGAAGAATATTATTTTTAATAAGACTAAAAGTTTCGTAGGGAGGAACACTAGTGACCATGCCTGTCAAATATTTTGCACCAAAAGTAACTATGAAACTGTGCATCATTGATTTTTCCTCCTCGAGATGACCGTGGCCAAAATAATGAAGAAACTGAATGTTTGCTCCGCCCACAGCAATTGATACCCATGGTCTCGCTTTAAGGCTGGTTTTACTGTATTCTAATTGTCTAAAAACAGTTTCATTTTCTGTATTTTTTGTTGTTGATTATTCATTACATGTATAAATAAAGTCTAGAAACTCTTAACATATTTGAATTAAATTTTCATGCTTTATTTCACATTATTAATTGTTTTGTGATATTTCTCTTGGTATAAACCTGCTATGTTATTGTTTATCTCGCCGACCAATCTAATAGTATATGAAACTTATATCAAATTAAAACATTTTTGATTTGTCATTTAATACACAATAAACGTAGATAGTATACCACCTAATTAATTAAGGGTTTAATTAGTTTGTTCACAGAAGATCAAATCTCATTTATAGTATTGAGATTTAATCTTTATGTAAAAGAAATCATAATTAATGAAGTTCTGTGATTATATAACACAGACAATTGTTTGAAGCTTAAGTCCAATGACTACCCATTGTGAGGAGTACTCAATACAATATTATGGGATAAAGTTTGTCAGTGATTTACAGCAGGTCGGTGGTTTTCTTTAGGTATTCCGGTTTCCTCCACCAATGAAAAACTGACTGCCATGATATAACTGTAGAAAAGCAGCAAAAAATCTTATCTTTGGCAATCCCGACTCTTAAATTTGAGAAGTGACCAGAAATTACAGAATTTTAAAAGGGTACATTTTAAAAAAATATGGAAAGTGAAAAGAAAAAACGACAGTGACCAATAAATAAGAATAATACAGTAGTTTAACTGTCACATGTTCGTAATACCAACATTTGATTGGACAAATGACCTCACAACTGAAAGCATCATGTGCAGCTATTTTTAATGTGTTTTAATGTTTTAATGATAAATAAATATGATATTTGAAATGATTATATGCATTTTACTGTAAATAAACAGCTAGAAAGTATTAATACAGTAGTTTATATTCTGAACTTATTACAACTTCAATGTTTTTCAAAAACTTGCCGGAAATTGTTTTTTTCTCAACATTTTCACATTGTAATGCAACATTTTTTCACATTGTGACACCAAAAACTGGTCATGTGATGTGAGATGCACGAATCACACATTAGTTTGTCACATCAAACATGTCTGTCTCACACATGATCAATCATGTTAGAATAACTTCTCTTGTAGCACGAATCACACATTAGTCTGTCACATCAAGCATATCTGTCACACATGATCAATCATGTTAGAATAACTTCTCTTGTAGCACGAATCACACATTAGTCTGTCACATCAAACATATCTGTCACACATGATCAATCATGTTAGAATAACTTCTCTTGTAGCACGAATCACACATTAGTCTGTCACATTCACATCAAACATGTCTGTCACACATGATCAATCATGTTAGAATAACTTCTCTTGTAGTACGAATCACACATTAGTCTGTCACATCAAACATGTCTGTCACACATGATCAATCATGTTAAAATAACTCTTGTGAAATAAGCACTCTCAGTCATATCAGGTCCCATTATATAGAATCCAACAGAGAAAGGCATCATTGATCCCTTGTACCATTGTAGACAGGAACCGGCTACCTCATACTGCAGTCGAGTCCTTCAGGGCTGCCGTTACCTCATCTTATCTTTAAATTCACTCTGTTTTGTACATATTTTTTAAGGGACCAACCATTTAACTTGCATGTTTTTTATTTTGTTCAGAATTTTTTTTTCCGACAACACAAGAGTTAGAATATTTTTTTTTTTGTCGTGCGAGGCGCAATTTTTTTTTTTCAGAATTTAACATTAGGTTATATGACAAAAACTCTGAAACAGATTATTTTTTTTTCCTCCACCAAAATCAGAATATTTTTTTCTGCAACATTGGGAATCAGAATATTTTTTTAGGATAAAACCATAACCCCCCCTTCAAGTTAAATGGTCGTTTCCTAACTTATTTTCTTTTTGCTATTTTTTCTCCTTGTCTTTTTTGCTATGCAATTCCCTTGACATAATCTTCAAACTGTTGAAGTAGGTCAATAATAGGTAGAAGTAGAAGAATTATGTCATTAAGGAGAAAGTTTGTAGACATTCAAGTAACTTAGGATGTACTTGACTAATATAATAGACTTGAGGAATAAAAGACGATTCCATTAACATCATTTACACAGTAAACATACTTGACTTGTAAGGACAGTAGTGTTTGTTAATGTCGTTTAAGGTCAATAAATAGGTGGAGAATTGTGTATTTACTGGCACGTTGATAGACCATTGTTTTATTTAAGTCATGATGACAAATTTACTTATAAACATGGAGAGGCTGAGTTTGTTTATCCTAGTAAAACAGAGTATGTTTGTTGTAGGGATCATATATATATATGTACAAATGTAATACCATTGTGAATTTAAGCCTGCATATTAGTATGGAATGGTTAATATATACAGAATACATGTTTAATGTGACCATCCAAGGGAACATTAAAACATTGGTCATATAAGACAGGTGGTTGCTAAGCACAGGTTAACTTAATATGAAATGCTCTAAATATGTCATATAAGACAGGTGGTCACTAAACACAGGTTAACTTTTTAATGTATGTGATATTTACTTGACATGAAAATAATACCTAACATTGCATGCAATGCCTCTGCAAATTATTGAAAAGACCACCTGAGTTGGTGGCATGGTCAGAATGCTTGTCATTAGTATGGAAAATAAGGACTCAGTCTGAATCATAATGATGTGTCCAAGACAGATTTAATATATCAGGCATTTTAGTGACAGTCTTTTTAAGATTGTAAATTGTAAAAAAAAAAAAAAAAAAAACTTTTCTGCATATTTATATTTCTTGATGGTCAATTTAATTTAATTGGATAAAATATTGGAATTTTTTACAACATATGATATGACTCTCATGATTCTTCAAAGAACGGAAATAGATAAAATCAGGACTGACAATTTAGAAATAATGTACAGATTTATATTTTATTTTTTTACATCTTTTTTCATCGTTTTTCTTTCTTGTCTTCTATTATTGTTATGCCAACGCCATACTAAGATACGTTTGAACAAACATTTATTTTTACTTACATGTAAGATACTTTAAACAAACATTTATTTTTACTTTACATCAAACAGAGATTTTATCTTCTTCAGTTTTTAGGGTTTTTTTTAACTTATTTACATTTTATGGTATTTGGAGATTTTTATAAATTATTAGATCAAACAAACTTAAACTTCTTCAAGGATCTCTTATGTAGACTTTTGTTTAATAAAAATTTAATTTTAAGTTAAAATGTTGACATAAGAATGTCCCTGAGTGATATTTTAATGTTGATGAGCTCTTTTATGATCACCAATAGTACACTCCTATAGAAAAAACTACTTAACTTGTACACAGTGTATTATATATAAGATGTAAGATGTTGATTTATGATTTTTTTTTAAAAAGGGGAGTTTCTATTTCAATTTGGCCAGTAAAAGTGGGTGGTGGGTGGGTTATTGGGTTTAACGCCACTTTCAACAATATTTTAGTTATATCGTGGCGGTCAGTTTTATTAATGGAGGAATTAAAAGTACCCGGAGAAAACCACAACTTGTCGCAAGTCACTGACAAACTTTATCACTTAATGTTGTATCAAGTACATCTCGTCTGAGCAAGATTCGAACTCACAACGTTAATGGTAATAGGTACTGATTGCATAGGTAGTTGTAAATCCAACTACCATACGATCACAACCACAACAGCCCCTCTTATTTTTGAAAGAATGTGTTTAAAAAAAAAGATACATATTCTAACCCTGCTGGGATCTTCTTCTTCAATCTACTTCAGATTAAAAAAATAGATGTAAAACTAGCAACCTCTTCTGACTAAAAGAACAATAAAGGAACCATGCCATGATTGTTGTTCTTCATGTTACTGTGTATGAATGTAGTGTTAGAACAGAGCTTTCATGGCTGTGATAGTATGGTAGCTGTTGGATCTACATCAACCTATACAATGGTTTTTTCACCAATAATGATGTGCTGTAGGTCAATAGTTTTCTCTTGGTACTCCAGATCATCCCATCAAATTTATCTGTCATTTATACATGTACATATTTCCTTTGATCTGTCTAACTGATATTGTCAGTATAAATACACTGCCTATGATACTGAAGACTGATTTCTTCTGAAATATTGTTGAAAAAAAGATATTGTTGAAAGTGGCGTTAAACCTCTTCTGAATATTGTTGAAAGTGTCATGAAACCTCTTCTGAA